>JAKCPI010017616.1:0-12145 GCA_023213315.1 Euborellia annulipes | reverse complement strand
AAAAGCGACATTAAATAAAAGTGAATCTATTTGATAAAGTAAAATGAGAATATTACAATTAGTGTAATATTCCATTCAAATCTTGCTCTTTGAGCCAGAGGTTTGCTTTTCTCACAATTTACATTTTTTTTTTGTTTATTTTTAAGAAATCGACGAATCGCCTTCGAGAATTGACATCATAAAGAGACCATCCTTCATCAGACATCGCGTTACGTCAGCCAGGCAGTCACTGCAGCAGATTCCACGAGTGTAGCAGCTACATTTAAAGTCTGTATGAACATTTACGTGGGCGTAGAGTAAGCAGTTTAGGATTTTTCAAAATTTTTTTGACTTAGCTTTTCTTATTCCGGCTTAAATATAGAATATTTTTTACCTAGGTGCATGGATAGGATGTATTAATAATTACAAGCAATTCTCCCATTTCAGAGTCCCTTTTAGATAGTTAAAGATTTAAATTCAAGATTTTTAAATTAAAAATTAATTAATTTTTCAAAACTTCATTTTTACTTTTTTTATTTAAATTTACATTAAGATAATTTGTCACATTTTTTCTAAATTCATTTTTTAATATACTAAATTTAACTTTTTTAATTTTTTAAATTAAAGAATAGGTTTTTATATATTTCAGTACCCAATGCAGGTTTCGTTTCTCAAGGTAAAGGGATGGATGAATGTTCAATAAGCAAAAGGTATATGATTATTGGTAATATGTGGATCATGCACAGTACTCATTTCATCCCTTTACCCCACGGGGAGCAACATCAACATATGAGACAATTCAAGTGTGCATGTATTATTATTTTAACTATTATTATTTAATTCAGTTTTAGGTTTTGCGTGTATGCGATTATTAACAGATACTATTTAAGGGGATCTATCTCTTTATGTTTAATGTTTAAGAATACACGCAATTCTTATTAGATTATTTAGAAATAGATAGGTTCTATATAGAGGGCGCATAATTAGAAAATCTCTACGCTCACGCATTTATATATAAATGGGTTTTAGGCCTTCTATGTCGGAATTCTCTGATGTTCTCTTGAATTGACGTTCAATTGTGAATTGATTCCTCAATACTGGCATAGGGTGTTGTTGTTCGTCCCATTTAGGTTTAGGCAGGGCTCCCAGGGAGAGGATCATTTCACTTTTGGCCGTTGTTCAAGGGAAATAGGAGAATTTCTCTATCCATGTTTCTCCCTTTCGCGCATTTGAGAGAAAGAGTGTTTTCTCTTTCTCCGGGGCTCTTTGTCCATCAGTGCTGAGTTCTGGGCCTTGGTTGTTTCAGGACAGAGTGAGTTAATGTTCAAGATGTTAGGAGTTCGTATAGGATGTTGTTAGCTTTTAGGGTTCTTTTTTTCAGCATGCATCTTGAACAACGTCATTCTGTTTCTGAGATGAGCAATCAAGGGGGATCTTCAGTATTGTATTGGCCGGGCTTCCTTCCTAACTCGTGAATGATTATCAGATCAATTATCTCTGCTCTATTTTAGTTCGCTATTAAACGACATTGAATAGGCAGGTGGGTGGAGAATAATTGATCTGTAATGTGAATGTGTCTTAGTACATATGTACTGTATTTGTGTCCATTTCCTCTTTACCTTTCTTTGGGTTTGTGGGCGCGTTTTCACCGTATCGTTCGTTTCGAAGTGATACGTATAATGAAGGCTTACCTGCCTTCCGGGAGTGTCCGCGTTTCGCGATCGTCTCAAGAAAGAAGAGGAACTTCATTTTAGAATTAGATGACCGTCCCGGTCATAGATAGCGGGATTAGGTTAGCTTTTAGGGAAGCCCTCGTTGAGCCGAAAGAAGCAGTCTACAAAGTACGTTAAAGAAATTTTCAATATTTTTCTTAAAATATTACGTAGTATCAATGATATAAATTAATCCTTAATTCTTCTTTTGTTTTAGATGGTTAGGGTGGGAGTGGGGGCTGAGTTCGTCGAGATTCTTCAGGGCATAACCAACTGGATCCTTTTGTAAGTAATATTAAATCTAATAATTAAAAAATTCCAAACTTTATGTTACAATAGCTATCTTAAAAATATTTAATCGTATGACGTACCCTTTACTGATGTGGAAGCATTCGTAGCTCAGCGCCATCTATGAATTATGGCGTGGTCAAGTTTGGAACTAAAGTGCTAAGAGCAACTAAATATATCTCGACACAAAAAATCTAGTGTGCCAGCACGGTGCACAACTTTCTCTTACTGAAGGGTAAGAGAAAGTTGTGTGCTCTGCGCCAGTCACACCTGATTTTTCCTTAATTTTTACTTTCTCTTACCTATATATATGTAATATATATATAGAGAGAAAGTATTGCGATCATGTCAAAAATTCGATGTCGAGATTTTGATGGATATACATGTTTTGAGGTCCCCTGAGTCCAAAAAAGTGGGTCCCGCAAATTGGTCTGTGTGTGTGTGTGTGTGTGTGTGTGTGTGTGCGTCTGTATGTGTGGACAGATTTTTAGCATGAAGGAGTTGAGCTAGCGGATTGAAATTTTATATTTAACTTAGGTACCTTTGAAGAATCTCAAAATAAGCTTTTGAACAAAATCGGCCAAAAAGTACTAGTACTTTACTGATGTACTTTTCAGTTTTTTTCGATTTTCTCAAAATTCCCTCCAAGGATTTTTTTTAAAATTCATAAATCAACTATTTTTTAGATGCTCTTTAAAATGTATATTCTCATTTTGCCGTTGAAATCTTCTGAAGACCACTTTACTCTTGTTCTTCATAGGAAAGATAGAAATGGTTGCCATGGTAACGGAATTTAAATCTTTTTCTTTTATTAGATTAAAAATCAATTATTATTTAAATTCCCATTTTTTTTAAATTTATTTGTGTCTTTAATTGTTTCAAAGAAAACATATATGTCTCTCTCTCACTTGCAAACATTATCGCCTGTCTCTACTCTTTTTAAATTCCCCTTTCCACCTTATCTTCGCATAGAAACAATGTTAATTTCCTATAGGGATTTGTATGTTAATTTCGATTCAAAGGGGGGTCCCCTTTGGAACTTTTACGCATTTAAAATTTTTTTTCCAATTCTTATGAAATTTTGTATTTATTTACGATTCTATATTGTGTATAAAATGTCCAAATATGAGATTAAAATTTTTGAAAAATAACCATAGTTTATTTCAAGCAGTCAACATTTAAAATGCAAGTTTGAAACTAAGGTGCTATCGGAAACTAAATATATCTCGACACAAAAATCTGGTGTGACCAGCACAGTGCGCAACTTTCTCTTACCGAAGGGTAAGAGAAAGTTGTGTGCTGTGCGCCAGTCACACCAGATTTTTTTCCTTTTTTATTCAGAATGTTTATAATCCCATTATTTTTTATTTAGGAGGCCTTCTATATGAGTGATGTTATCTAATTTCTTCTTTCTTCCTTTGCAGGTCTCTGTCTGTCTTTCCTTGGACCCTGGACGAAGGAAGGCACCTGGTTCCTCAGTATCCCCGTCTATGAGAAGGGATTCTAGTGAGCATCGTTTTGTTTCCCACGCAGCTCTCAGCTCCAGGATTTCCAGAATCCTCCCAAATTGGGTGAGTTGAAATCTAATTTTTTATTTAAATTTTTTAATATAAGTCCGTGCCTACCTCTATAGCAAACGTCGCGGGTTCGGACCCAGGCAGTCCGATGATTTTATTTAAGTCATTTGGATACCAGATGGCTTAAATAGAAATGCTGACCTCAATATATATATTACTTACAACGGTTATCGTCTAAAGTCTTAAATGGCCTGAGTTGCCGAAAAAGACTGTGTGAGTGTGAAGTGAGAGAAAAATGTGTGAATGTTAAAAAAAAAAAAATATATATATATATAAGTCAAATAAATATTAAATTGTATGATTTTTCTTCAAATAAACATATAGTGTCAACGCTATTTTTATACACTATATATTTTTTTGAACAATTTAGTCTGAAGATAGACAGGGTTGATCCTTGTCAAAACATCCCGAAAAAAGAGTGTTTATTATTATTTTTAAATAGAGGCTCAATTATTGAATGCATCCTCTTTCACTCCAATCATATTATTGTGAAATGTAATTTGCTTAAATCTCTTTGATAAAACGAAGTTCTCTTTATTAATTATTATACTTTGTCTCTTATTAAGTGTTTATGGTGAATTTGATTATAATAGGAAATTTCTTAGGCCTATATCATCTCTTGGTAATGATATTATATTTGCCAAAGAAGATATGCTGTATCTTTTTAATTATTACTACATTTACATATTTTTTTTTCAACAATATTTTTGCCTTTTTTTAATCAAAGAAAGGATTTGTGAGATAAGATGTATTTATTATAAATCTTTTCCCACTGCTTTGAGCTCATCTCCTTGCGAAAACTCCCTCATCTCTCTTCACTTTCAATTGAAGTTCTCTAATTTTTCCTTTTCATTGGATAATATCTAAAAATCCATTTCTACGCAGGAATTTTATTAAATGAATGTTTATTAATCCCAAATAAGTCAATATTCGTATTTAGCTAGTATTGAAAAAAAAGTTTTAATTCATCTATAAATTTATTTATTTTCCAAACGTAATCACTTGCTTTGAAATTCTCCTAATTGATTAGCTTTTTATTTTTTTAACTTTACCAACCAAAGGGGTTGTTTAGCTGGAGGAGATCAGCCGGGTGGGGGCGAGAAGAAAGATCATTTTAAAATGTTATAGTCATGGGCGTAGCCAGACGTCTTGTTAGGGGAGGGAGGCAACCACTCGTTATGACAAGAGGGGAAGGGGTATGCAATCAATATATACATAGATTATTATTTAATTATTATTATTATTAATTATTTCCCTTATATAAACTCATAAAAAAAAAATTTCACAACTGAAAAAATATTTAAATTCCTATTTAAACCTCAAAATTTTCAGTGAGGTTTTCGAGGGTCAGTTTTTTTTGGAGATTGGATTCAACATAGAAAGAAATCTCAGTCTATATCTCAAAATCCTACTTACGGAAGGTTTTACAACTTTAGCTGGGCATACACGGAGAGGTAGAACCGTCGGTTTTGACCGTGCCGGTCCAAACGGACGGATTTATCTTTACGTTAGTGGGCGAGCACGCGCCAGTTTTGACCGCCACGGATCAATCTAACAGATTTGACCGCGGTCCAAACTCACGATCCGATCTTTTCGTTAGTGGGCGAGCACGCGCCAGTTTTGACCGCCACGCATCAATCTAACAGATTGGACTGCGGTCCAAACTCACGGACTGATCTTTTCGTTAGTGAGCAAGCGACAGTTTTGACCGCCACGCATCAATCTAACAGATTGGACTGCGGTCCGAACTCACGGTCTGATCTTTTCGTTAGTGGACAAGCGACAGTTTTGACCGCCCCGGACCATCTCTTTAAGTCGCGATTTTTGGAGGGGGTAGGGGAGGACATGTTACTTCAAAATTTTTTTTACAAATTTATTTTTTTGACCATTTAAAGAAAATAAGTTACCCCTTCCCCCTATTAATTAATTAAGCTATTAATATGTTCGAAAATATTTTAGTTAATCACCATTCACAAAAACAAATTTATTATTATTATTTTTTTTAAATATCATTTAAGGTCATGGCAAATTAGGATACAAATATTATATATCATTTTACTCGGGAGAAAGTCTAGTTTCTGAATATACAAAAAAAATTATAGGTTATGTAAGAAAAAAATATTGGCCCTCCCTCTAGAGCGCCCCCTAATGGTCCGATGTTTACCAAAAGCTTTTCAGTTCTTGACCTTTACCTCTAGTTTATGTGTGCAAAATACCACAGACATACACACAGACACATAGACATCATTCCAAAAACTACTTAAATGGATTCAGGGGACCTTAAATCGCATTTTGGCAGCTTCAGAATCAGATAATTAAAGATTTTATTTAAAGGAGAAGAAAGGATTAATTACTTTTTTTTTTTTAAATAATTTTCTATTTCCATTTTTCTTGGAAATTCCAATGGCTTCTTGACTTGATCTGTCTAGTCGGCAGGCAAAACTTTCGTCAAGACGAAAGTCCACGGATTTGGTCAAATTAGCGGTTAAAACTGCCGCGGTCCAAAGATTTTGCCCATACACGTACGGTTTGGCCCGTGGCGGGCCAACTATACGGGTTTATCTGCGGGTTTTTCCTTTACGTTTGTGAGTGATGACGGTTTTAACCGTGGTGGTTTTAACCGTGGCGGTTTTAGCCGGCCCGGCAGACTGGTCCGCCCCGGTCCAACCCGACAGATCAAACTCTCCGTTTTTTTAAACGAAATTGATAATGACGGTTTTAACCGTGGCGGATCGACCCGACAGATTGGTCCGCCCCGGTCCAACCCGACAGATCAAACTCTCCACTTTTTTAAGCCAAATTGATAACGAAAGTTTTAACCGTGGCGGATCGACCCGACAGATTGGACCGCCCCGGTCAAAACCGACAGTTCTACCTCTCCGTGTATGCCCAGCTATTTGAGGTTTAAATCAGAACTGCAGAATCTACAATTTGCCCTCAAAAAAAAAATCCATATAGAAATTATTCAATGTATAACCTACTGGTTTGAACCTCAAAAACCTCAAATGAGAGTTTCGAGGTTATAGTTAGGATTTCAAATCAATCGGTAATTCATATTTAAAACTCATAGTCTTCAATGAGGGTTTTGTAGAGTCATTTTCTGAGCGCCAAATAAAAAATCAAAGGAATTGGGGCTTCTGAGGTTAAAACTAGAATTTGTTTTTTGACTCGGGTTAATAGACAAAAAAATTTCAGGACACGACAGGGGGGTGCATTGGGCACCCATGACTAAAGTCTATGTCTTGTATTTTAATTTGATTATATAATTATTAGAGGCATCAGTTTATAAATTAATCATTTCAGTTGAAATTTTACAAAAAAAAAATGACGTATAATCTCCGGAATATCTTGAATTTTTTCTCAGATTTAATTTTTACTTTCTCTTACCTATGTATATATGTAATATATATATATAGAGAAAGTATTGGTTTCATGTCAAAAATTCGATGTCGAGATTTTGATGGATCTTCACGTTTTGAGGTCCCCTGAATCCAAAAAAGTGGTTTTCGCGACATGGTCTGTCTGTCTGTCTGTGTGCATGTTCAATTTTAAGCATGAAGGATTGAGCTATGAGGCTGAAATTTTATATTTAAGTTAAACGCCCCCGGGACCGACAAAATAAGCTTTTAATCAAAATCGGCCAAAAAGTACTAGTACTTTACTGATGTACTTTTTCATTTTTTTTCGATTTTCTCAAAATTCGCTCTAACGATTTTGATTAAAATTCTAAAATCAATTATTTTTTAGATGCTCTTTCAAATGTATATTCTCGTTTTGCCCTCAAAATTGTTTGAAGCACACTTTACTCTTGTGCTTCATAGGAAAGATAGGAGAAATAAATGGTTGCCATGGTAACCGAATTTAAATCTTTTCTTTTTATTAGATTAAAAATCAATTATTATTTAAACGCCCATTTTTACTTTCTCTTACCTATGTATATATGTAATATATATATAGAGAGAAAGTATTGGTTTCATGTCAAAAATTCGATGTCGAGATTTTGATGGATATATACGTTTTGAGGTCCCCTGAATCCAAAAAAGTGATTTTCGCGACATGGTCTGTCTGTGTGTGTGTGTGTGTGTGTGTGTGTGTGTGTGTGTCTGTGTGTGTGTGTTCAATTTTAAGCATGAAGGAATTGAGCTACGAGGTTGAAATTTTATATTTAAGTTAAACACCCCCGGGACCGGAAAAATAAGCTTTTAATCAAAATCGGCCAAAGAGTACTAGTACTTTACTGATGTACTTTTTCAGTTTTTTTCGATTTTCTCAAAATTCGCTCTAACGATTTTGATTAAAATTCAAAAATCAATTATTTTTAGATGCTCTTTCAAATGTTCTCGTTTTGCTCTCAAAATTGTTTGAAGCACACTTTACTCTTGTGCTTCATAGAGAAGATAGGAGAAATGGTTGCCATGGTAACAAAATATAAATATTTTCCCATGTTTATAAATTTGACATCTTTAATTCTAATATATTGGCGGAAACTAAATTTTTGTCGACACAAAAAATCTGGTGTGACAAGCACAGAACACAACTTTCGATTACCGAAGGTAAGAGAAAGTTATGTGCTATGCGACAGTCACACCAGATTTTTTTCGAGAAAACATATCTCTCTCTCTCACAAAACTATCTTCTCTCTTTCTACGCGTTTTAAATTTTTCTACCTTATCTTCGCATTTGGCCAATGTTAATTTCCTATAGGGATTTGTATGTTAATTTCGATTCAAAAGGGGGTCCCCTTTGGAACTTTTTACGCATTTAAAATTTTTTTCCCAATTCTTATGAAATTTTGTATTTATTTACGATTCTATATTGTGTATAAAATGTCCAAATATGAGATTAAAATTTTGAAAAATAACCATAGTTTATTTCAAGCAGTCAACATTTAAAATGCAAGTTTGAAACTAAGGTGCTATGGGAAACTAAATATATCTCGACACAAAAAATCTGGTGTGACCAGCACAGTGCACAACTTTCTCTTACCGAAGGGTAAGAGAAAGTTGTGTGCTGTGCGCCAGTCACACCAGATTTTTTTGATTGATTTAATTAAATCGTTAATTAAATTGAATTGATTAAATCGTGATTTCTTTCTTTATCAAAAATTTTGTAAAAACTCTTATATTTCCAAAAAAAAACAACCGATCCTACAACTGTATTTTCCAAAAACATTTTGTCTTCTCTTTCAAATAGATTTTGTTTCGAGAGATTTATCATGCCATCAAAAATTATCGATAAACAATTTCAGACATTACTCTTCTTCATTATAACATAGAGCTTTTTCTTTCAACAAAATTTTTTTTTACAATTTTTGATGATATATCCTACCTAATAGATCTTCTTTAAGTATCAAAATTCCCTTTTTATTGATTAGTCTAGAATTTTTTGCCTATTAGGTCAAGGAAATGTTTTTAGAGTGGTTTTCTAAACTAAGAAAATTAATGGACGAGTTTTCCGGGCAATGGCCTTACAAAGAGTGAGAGCCATTGATCTTGAAGAGAAAGAGAAGTAATCTTTTTTCTTTTTAACGCAAAATTGATGATTAAAGACCAAGTTTTTTTAATAATCCTTTAACAATGGCTAATTGTTGTATAGCAAGAAAATTCCAATTATTGATTAAAGAACCAATAATTGGAATTTTCTATGGGTTTAATGTATAAGGAGTCTGGCCCTAGTATAGTTTTGGAGCTCTTACCTCTTGTGCTACTTAGGGGTTCACATCCCATCTCATGGGACAAAGATTAGAGAAAAAATATAATAGTCGTTTTTTTTTTTTTTATTTAAAGATTCGATTATTCAAAGACACCCCGTGTGAAAATAAGCTTTTAATCAAAATTAACCAAAGAGTAATAGTACTTTACTGATGTAGTTTTTCAGTTTTTTTTCGATTTTCTCAAAATTCGTTCCAACGATTTTGATTAAAATTCAAAAATCAATTATGTTTTAGATAGGCCTACTCTTTAAAATGTATATTCTCATTTTGCCATTGAAATCATCTGAAGACCACTTTACTATAATAAAAACATTCACACTTTTTTCTCATTCACACTCACACTCCACACACATTCACACAGTCTTTTCGGCAACTTAGGCCATTTAAGACTTTGACGATAACCGTTGTAATATAATATTATCTATTATGGGTTCAGGCATTTCTATTTAAGCCATCCTGGTATCCAGATGGCTTAAATAAAATCATCGGACCGCCTGGGTCCGAACCCGCGACGTTTGGTATAGGAGGTAGGCACGCTACCTACTACGCCACACCCGGGGGCCCACTTTACTATTGTAGTTCATAGAGAAGATGGGAGAAATGGTTGCCATGGTAACAAAATATAAATACTGTATTTTCCCATGTTTATAAATTTTACTTTCTCTTACCTCTTTATATTTTAATATATAGGGAGAGAAAGTATTGGATTCATTATATCTTGAATTCAATTGTACCGTACTGTCGGCAACTAAATATACTAGTTTGTCGACACAAAAAATCTGGTGCGACTAGTCATTCTAGATTTATTTTTTTATCAAAGTTTGTAAATATGTCTTTTTAAAAAATTTTAAACCGGTTTCACTGAAAGAATCAAGACTGAAAACATATTTTTGAAAAAGTCGATTTTTGTATAAACCTTAGATATATAGCCTTATATGGCTTCTCTTAATTGAAATTCATAACTTACAAAAAATTCATTTTTTTTTTAAGTTACGCTAATATTAATAGACTATTACTCATTATTTTAATAGAGAAAAAGCTTTTACTAAAATTTCAATTTCATTTATTCTTAATTTTAAAATTTCAAATTTGAATAGTAATTAGACTAAAAAGCAGAAACCCTATTCTGAATTTTATTTAATATTCAAAAGATTTAAAATCTGTTATTTCATTTAAGTAATGGTAATAATAATTATAATGGCTCCATTTGTGGAGTCCCTCCAGGTATATCCTGGTATATGAGAGCCCTTGTTTGCATTTGACTTATTGAGCAAGTTTTTGATTTAAAATGAATCAATTAATTAATTAATTAAAACATTTATTTTTTTTTTATTAATATAATAAAAAATAAATAAACAAAGAGAGGAAATTGAAGGCCAATGCAACGATAACCCAAAAAGAGTGAATAGATGGGGGGGGGGAGCGCCCAAGGGGGAGGGACAAACAGACATCTCGACGCCAAATACTACGCAGCATCCGCGTCCCACTCAATTCACAAACTATCCAATTCCAAAATAATCACAAATAGCTCAAAGTCAAACATGTTTTTTTTTACTACGAGAAAATAGATTAATATGTCTGTCATAAGATATCCTTTTTTTTCCTTTGGATATCCATTAGTAGGACACGAAGATAATCGAAATCTTGTTTGTTGTAACTTAGTGTAGGATATTTTTTTTTGTTTGATAGTGTACTATCTACAAAGTGAGGTCATGAGATGGGGCTTATTCTAGCCAATCGGAAAACTTTTATTCACCTGTAACGTCTGTCATTAGTATATTTTGCCTTTTATTATTTAAAATAATTTATTAATAAATAGGAAATTAAGATATTATATGCATCGCGTATGCATGGCGCAAAGAAATTTTATATAATTAATAAATATTGAATTAGGCCTATAATAATTTATTATTTCTAATTTACTTAATATTAATATTAATATTAATAGACCTTTCATATATTATTAATTATTAATTATAGATGGCTGGACAATAAAAAACAAATTTAATGTTCTCTTTCAACGTTTCGAAAGCACTTTATCAGGACAGAATTTAAGGCTATAAAACATAGATAGTAGTGTTATTGGGGAGGAGGGGGGCAGGGTGTCATTTAACTTCCCCCCACCAAGGGCTCTGATCCTTTGTAAATTTTATCTTTTTCTAAATAAAATATTTTTACGGGCATAGGCCTATAAACTATAAAAAATTAATTTAATTAAATAATTTTTAGCCATGTTTGAAATACCTATTTGTAACTAAATTTTAAGTAAAATCAGAAAAAAATGTTTACCCCCTACCCCCCCCCCCCCCACTGAAATCAAATTATTTATTCAGAGATGTATAGATCCACACTGCTAATACACCAAAATTATATAAAAAAATTTATTTACTAAACAAAGTATTGAATAATTAATAATTGCAAAATTAACTAAAAGATTTTTGGTTTTGAGTTGTTTGTGTATAGTCTATATATCTCTCTATCTATGCTTATTATCTTTCATTACAGCCTAATGATGATGTCTGTTCAAAAATTGTTTTTCATTTTTATATTAAAAAAAAAAATTAAAAATTTCCTATTATCTAAATCAGCCTAAGGGAGGGGAGATTAACAGTTAGTTTTTGCTGACAAGGGAAAGAGAGGGAGATTTTTTATTTCACCTGGCTGCTGTTCCCACGAAGGTTCCCGTCTCTTTCTTCTAATTAAATATCTACAGCTATTCA
This sequence comes from Euborellia annulipes, assembly GCA_023213315.1. Taxonomy (NCBI): domain Eukaryota; kingdom Metazoa; phylum Arthropoda; class Insecta; order Dermaptera; family Anisolabididae; genus Euborellia; species Euborellia annulipes. Next base: position 156 of record JAKCPI010017616.1, on the reverse strand, counting down.
ACTCAAGAAATTTTATAAAAAATAAATTTTCATAATTTTTTTAAATAGTTATAACAAAATAATAATTTCTAATGGGGTCGAGGATTCTCGGTATAACTCCCCGCCCTCCGCAGGAGAAAAAAAAAAAGTCTCTAGGCCTTGCTTCAAAATTTATTG
>JAKCPI010017615.1:0-11462 GCA_023213315.1 Euborellia annulipes | reverse complement strand
ATTGGAAGATTTTCGCTGGATAAGATGTATAGGAGAAGAACTGGAGAATAAAAACCAGTACTATGGATTCTTCACATCATCTTTAATTGGCAAATTTTCGACTGCATATGCCTAGCCAATATCACGTGCAAAACAAATGATTTGAGAGGGGAAGGTCTGCACAAACAATGGTTGACATTATTTTAAAATTTCTCGGAGAAGCAGGGGTCAGACGGTGGGGATTGTGAGCTCAGAGTTTGTGTGAATTCACAAAAACTCGGGGCTCACGATCTTTTTTACTAAACTTGGCTTGCACTTGCGTCTTGACCCCGCTTCTCCGAAAATTTTAAAATAATCCTCAACCATTGTTTGACACGGGCCCTCCACCAAATCATTTGTTTGTACCGATGATGACTAGGCGTAATGCCAGTCGAAATATTTGCCAATTAAAGATGATGGGAGAGGGTCCATCAATTGCTGTTTTTGGCTTCTCAAGTTTTTTCCTATTTTCAAGGTATTTTTTATTTTTCTCACAATCAGACACAGACACATATCTATTTAGACATCAGAGGACCAAGTTCATAAAATTATATACTTTTAATATTAATTTTGTCTCTGTTTTTTAGAAACTTATTTTATTTTTCCTACTTCATCTTGTTTGACTTTGAATTTTGCCATTTCTTTTTTTAAGGTAATCTAATAGAAACATTAATTTTTAAATGGCCAAGTTCATAAAATTATATACTTTTAATATTAATTTTGTCTCGTTTTTTAGGAAACTTATTTTATTTTTCCTATCATCTTGTTTGACTTTTTGAATTTGCCATTTCTTTTTTTTAAGGTAACTCGCGAGAAAAAACATTAATTTTTAAATGGCTTCTGTGCAGCTGCTTTGTTAATTAGATATTTGTTTCAAATATACCCGAGTCGAAATCGAACGCCTGGTTTGAACCTTTTAGTCCTGAATTCCCTTGTTATTTTATGGGATGTTATTTATTTACAATTTTGTGAAAGCCTACTGATTCTACCAGGAGAATTAGAAGATTCAAACCAGTACTTGAACGCCTGGTTTGAACCTTTTAGTCCTCAATTCCTTTGTTATTTGATAGGATTAAAATTTGGTTAAAGCCTACTAAACCTACCAGGAGAATTAGAAGGTTCAAACCAGTACTTGAACGCCTGGCTTGAACCTTGCAGTCTTCAATTGAGGACTAAAAGGTTCAAGCCAGGCGTTCGATTTTGACTCGGGAAGTACTGGTTTGAATCTTCTAATCCTCTCGGGTAAAAATTAAAAACAGTGCGATCTCAGCGTCAAAGCTTTAATAGATGACCACCTTTCATTTTCTTTCATTCCTTGGATATTTTGATTTATTATCGATAAAAAGAAGTAAGTTTTAAGTTTTATTTTCATTTTTTTCATTAATTTTCTTTATTATTATTAATTATTTTTATTTATTTAAGGGTCAACTTTATAAAAACAAGCCAAAACAAAATGATAAGGTTAGCTGTTATTTTTATTTTATTTATATATATGTTATCTTATATTCTATTTAATTTTTTCAATTATATTCATTATAAATTTTAGTTGTAAAAACACATTGGCCTGAAGAAGCCACTTTAATTTTAATAAAGGAATACAAGGAACATTGGCCATTCATGTCAGTTTGAAAGGTAAGAAGACAAATTAAAAAAGATTATAAATTTATAAAATTAATTTATATATTTTTCACATTTCCAGAGAACTAAATGAAGTTCTTACTGAAAAGAAAAATATTTTTCCACACGTGATAGCTAATGGTATAGGCCTACATATACAGTCAAGATAAAAATTAATGTGATTTATTTTAGAGATGGAAACTTATTTTTACATCCATATTTTCTTTAAAACAATTTCAGTAATGAATCTCCAGAAATATTGAAATCAACACGAAGAGCATTTGGAATTTTTAAAATTTTTTAAATATATGTTATCTTATTCTCAAATTAAAGAAAATTGATATTTAAACAAAAAATATTTTATTTAAAGATTAATTTGATTTTCCTTTTATTTAAGAATTTAATTTTAGCGAAATGAAGAGCAAAACGTGAAGATCCATCAAAATCTCGACATCGAATTTTTGACATGAATCCAATACTTTCTCTCTATATATATTAACATATATAGATGTAAGAGAAAGTAAAAAAATTTCGAATGTGGAGTGCCAAGTTGTATAAATTAGCAAGGGGGTATGCTTGTTTTTTGGCAATGAGAAAAATAACTTTTAGAGTGTTTCTTCAAATATTTCGATGGCATTTAATAGAACTTCTTCATCAGCGGTGAAGTGCTATTAAATGTCTTCGAAATATTTGAAGAAAACACTCTAAAGTTATTTTTCTCATTGCCAAAAAAGCAAGCATACCTCTTTGCTAATCTAACAAAATTATCAGAACTTTTTTGTCACTCTGTATATATGTATATAAACAAATTTTAAATGAGAATTCCTAGGCCTAAACTAGGATTCCAGCATTCAGTACTGCTGGTCGTAATAGTAGATCTGGTAGACTTAAACTAGTATTTCGAATACCTGGTCTGAGTCTAAACCTGTCAAAAAGGGACATAAGTAGACTTGTTAGAACCAAACCAGACTATCAAATTCCCATAGAAACCATGCTTTCAAATCCTAGTTTGATTCTGTTAAGTCTACTTAGACAACAATTAGATTCTGAGGTTTTGTAGACTCAAACCAGGCGTTCGATTTCGACTCGGGTATACATCCAAAACAAAAATTTTATTTACATACCTCCAATTATATAACCTTCAGTTACTTTCTGATTCATAATAGAGAAAAATTTTAAATATTTAATATTGTAACAAGGGTGGCTGAAGAAAAAAAAAGAAGATTGCAGCCGACTGACGTTTTGATCCGAAAGTTTAAACCATCTTCAGTGCTGGGCTGTGCCATATACATATTTCCACAATTTAAATATCAGTTTTTTTAAATTTTCATTTAAGATTTTGGCTACTCTGTCCATTCGCTAATAACATTATTGTTCGAACATAATATAATGCGAGTTGGTTCAAACCAAATCGTTAACCGAGGGCTAAATAAATAAAGAAAATATAGCTATAACAACTTGCTTGTCTTTTTTTCTTCATTTTATTTACAAATTTGGTATTTTTATTTTTATTTTTTTTATTATATGCATTTAATATCAATTATCATCTATATTCAGGGCCGCAGATTTAACAAGGGGGGGGGGGGTGAACTGGGCGCACATTCAAAGAGTGCTTTATTTTTTTGAGAGAGAAAGTGATCTTCTTCAATCCCTCGGTAGCCATCGGTTATTTAGCCATTTATCAATACAATAAAGTTGCACTCCTAACTGGCCTGAGTAACCGAAAAGGGTTAAAAATAATCCCTCAATTGTGAGGTTATAATTAATCAATTTCCAAAAATCTAGAAAGAAATAATCACTAATCAGGAAGCTAACTAACTATTCAATGAATCATAAATACAAAGCCTTGAATTTACTCTACTCGACGGAACAGAGAGTATATGAAATCTCTAAGGCCAATAGTATAAAGCAAGTTCAGGATTAAGCATAGTTTAAGTGAAAATTTTAACATGGATTGGCCGAGTTCAAAAGCGGACTTTGTTTTATTATTAGGTCTAGATCAGGGGTGGCCAACCCGCGGCCCGCGAGATTAATCTCACTTTTACAAAATATATTTATTTTTACACAGGGGCGTATTTAAGGGGGGCCGAGGGGGGCCCGCCCCCCCCGAAATTTCCCAAACACATATACATATATAGGGATATACAGACACCAGCGTAACAAATTTTTTCCGCAGGATGGACAACTTTGGTTCCGCAATAGAAAAAATGTTCCTCAAAAAATTTCGTGTGAAAAAAAGTATAGTTTCTTAAAAAAAAAAATTTTCCTCAGAAAAATTTTTGAGTTCGGCCCCCCCCCGAAAAAATTTCTATATACGCCCCTGATTTTACAATGGCTGGGCATTATTTCAAATGCTGGAATTGAAATACAGTATTTGAAATACATTTGTATTTTGTATTTCAAAGTTCTACATATTTTGTGTTTCAAATATTGTTTTAAAGTATATACTCGACTTCAAACCTAACATCAAATTTAATTGAACATGATTATAATTAATGTCATATGCATCTATAAGACGTGAAATTGTCCCATTTATAAAAATGTCTGTCATTGTATTTTGTATTTTAAAATTAAATAATTATGTTTCAATTTTTCTCCCCAAAAAAAATGTCTGTTGATGATCTAAATCTAATATGAGGACGCGGCCCGCGGGCTTATGATGCATTTTCAAAGAGGCACGCAAGATCATTTGAATGGCCCCCCTGGTCTGGATGGTTAGACTAAAAATTAGCATTAAAATTTTGATCTCTTACTCTCTAATTCAAATCAGTTGTTTAGAATCTGCTCTCGAATAGATGACACTTGTTACATTTCTAGAATGATTGACAATTGCCCAGAATTACATATTTCTCTCTCTCTCTAGAGCAATGAATGAAGTTTGTGAATTTACATAGATCTATAAATATTAAATTAGATAAGATAAATTTTTTTTCTACTTGCCATAATTTTATTTGAAAGTTGAAAGAATATTTTACTTGATGTCACCTTCTGTTTTTCTCTTTCTCTACTTTTTAACAAGGTGATGAATAATGGTTCCTAAAAGCCCATTCATTTGACATGCTTTTCACGTTCTTTTAAAAAACTCGCATATTTTTAAAATCTTAACATTCGCATAATATAAAAGACACCTCAATTTTAAAAATTCTTCGTTCATCTATCTTCCAATATCCTGATTCTAATCCCTAGGCTATTTTCTAAAATGAAAGCTCTTTTTTGTCTTTCAAAATACAGTATATTTTAATTATTCTGTAATTTTTGGCCATTTCTCTTTCTTTAACTGTAACCAGAATTTGCCTCGAGCTTGTAATTTTCGATTATAAATTACTTGTAATAATTCATTGCCTATCTATGTTCATAATCGTATTAATTTATCTGCCACCCCAATTATATTCTTTTTTTTTTTACAAAATCGAATAGAAAGCTTTTTTTTAAGTAAAAAAAATGTCCTTTAGAACTGGTTGCTGATTATGCAGAACGACTTATTTTGAACTTGGCATAGAATAAAAATTCAGATATATATTTTAAAATGTCGAAATTCTAAATATAAGCCAAAAAATAAACTTGCAATTTTTTTTTAACGCGTTTTTTTCTAATCAGAATTTATATTCTTGCGCAAGGTACATATCGATCTTTAGGCATTCTGTGTGGGTTTATATTAATGAGGATAACATTGTTTTCCACTTCATAAATAATAACTATCTATTCACTCTAAAATAAATTAATATTGAGGCGTGCATTTAAAATTCCTTAACATGTTTTCAAAAAATTCTTTGTGAGTGTGATTTTTATTTTTATTGTTTTTAAAAATTATATTTCTAGTCTAAAAATTTAACTATTAAAAAAAATTAGAAAATACGCTTCGTTGAGCACCCTTTTGTTTAATGACTCGCCGACCGGATTCTTAGGTTTTCAACTTTTTTTTTCCTTGACTCCAAACGCGAAATGGACAAATTACTTTTTCGACTTATCTGTTCTGGAGTTGTTTAACCAATATTTTAAAAATCCTAAAAAAACCTAACATGGGTTCGGACCACCTAAAATCACCTAAATTAGAAAGCTGATCTACCGAGATTTTTTTTTTATTTTATTCGGAGTGCTTTAAGGTTGAGAAAAAATCTATAGAATTATCTATTTTATTTTATCGTACTTCCAGAATTATTTAATTTTACATATAATTATAATGTTTTAGGTACCTTCCAACTTTGTATTTTTATACTTTTTAATAATTTTTGTACATAGGTATTTAAAATCTAAATAAAACTTGTTTTTCTCATAAAAATTTTACAATTATATTTTTAAACTAAAAAAATTATAATAAAATAATATTTTTTTCCAAATTTCTGTACATATTTAAAATTAATTAAAATTTGTTCTTCCCCAAATACGTTTTATTTGGCGATAACCTAAAAAAACCTATTTTTGGAGAGTCAAAAATCATAAACCTACGACCGAGACTGAACTGTACCTAAAATCACCCAAATGCGTTTTATTGGACGAAAACCTAGAAAACCTATTTCAGGTTAAAATACCTAAAAACGAGTCGAATCGAACCTAAAAATCCGGTCCCTATTAATGACTCAGCATATATGACATTTTTTTAATAATAGGGCTACACTATTTATTATCCTTAAAATATTTGGTCATCAAAATATAAAAATGCATTTTCATTAGAATCCATTAAACGGTTGTAGTTTAAACTCTATTTCTTGATGACCTGGAGATACCCAAGAAGGTTAGAGATTCACGTAATGGAAACCATAAATCTCTTAATTACTGATTTACGTGCAGATATCCAAACAATCCTTTTTTTTTCAATATATCTTTTTTAAATATAATATATATCTTATTTATTTATTGATAAAAATATTTAGTCTTTGGTGCTAAACAGGGTCTAGATAATAATTTATGAGACATCGTGCATGCGGACCCCTCCAGGTTTCGTCATGGTCCAGTTGTTGATTCTATCACAACAAAGTCAAAAACATCGAAAGTTATTTAATCCGGTAACATTATTCTAAATTTCGACGGGACTTTTTTATAATTCTGGTTTTAAGATACAACAAAGATATAATCAAGTACCAAATGACTTCCTTCGTTACATATTCTTTTTTTTTTCTTCAACTTTTATCAGTAAAGGTGTCACGATTTTATTCAACAAAACTTGAAATTTTCAACCTTTTAAATAAAACACGAACACTTTGGCGAATCTAGTACGAATTCTAAACAAATTCATTGTCGTTAATTTTTTTTTTTTTCAAACTTATGCAATAGGATTAGTGAAAGTTTAAATGGTCATTTATTCTAGGTTAATGTTAAATGCTCAAAATGTGATGAACATTTAATTAATTAGACTAATATTTTATAGATTTTTGATTTATATCTAAAATTTTTAAATTAAAAAAAAAAAAAAATTAGCGAATTGGAGCACTTATAAAGTAGAATTTTATAAAATTACGAAATGCAACAAGGTCATTTATTTTGTATAAATGAATAGCTAACTCTATAAATTTTAGTTACCTGAAAAAGAGTTATAAATATTAATTAAAACTTTGCACGTTTTAAAATACTTATTGAACGAAGTGAAATAAATTAGCGACTTTTGAGATTTTATTAATGCAAATCAAGAATATTATTCCTTCTTTTTTTAACTTCCCCATCTTTGGTAATCTGTTACTATCAGGCGGATCTAGGGAGGTCAGTGGGGCAAATGCCCCGGGCGGCAGATATTAGGGGGCGGCAATTAAAAAAAGATTTTACTAAAAAAAAAGGTAAAATAATATGAATTTTGTATAGAAAATTTTAAGAACGGGGCGGCAAATTAAATTTTGCACCCCTAAAAAATCTCCATGTTCCGGCCCTGGTTACTATCAAGAGAATATCTAGGGCTTAATTACTCTACCAATGAAAAATTTATCAATCAGATAAATAAAATTTATTTTTCCATGTATCTGCCAATCATATCCTTTTTCCTTATAAATGAATTTCGATTAAAAATTGAATTTTAAATTTGTTAAATTGTTTCGGAAAAGGCGAACTTGATTTATTTATTTATTGTGATTTTGATTGTGTTTAGACATTAACACTTGATTTATTATTATTTAAAACTTTAGCATGCATATTTATTGAGTGTTTTTACCCAATGAATTTAAATAAATTTTTGTTTTATGTTAAAATAAAATAATCCTTCGTTTTACATTACTTTGCCATAATCATGGGAACAGATGTATAATTTAAAAAAAAAAATTTATTTTCTCAAATTCATTCAAATATTAATTTCGAAAAATTTTATATTTCGAATAATTAAAATTATTATAAATTATTTTTTAAAAACATTTATTTATTTTAATTAATTCACTTAATACTTTGGCCAACAGGCAAAAAAAATCTATGAATATTATTTTCCATATATCGGTGGCAAAAATGGCTGGTGGCCTAGTGCCACTACCTAATAAAATATTATTGTCCTTTATTTATATACGTATTAATTATTCTTTATATCTGAAATTAGTAATAATCTACATTTATTTTACTAGTTTGGATATACCTTGGTTTTTAGGGAAATGAATAAAAATAAAATATTTAAGTTTTATGTTTTATTGAGATGCAAATGAAATAAAATACAATGATGAAAGAAAAAATGTGACTATTTACAAATGAACAAAATGATTCTAACCATGGAGGCCGAGAGAATAGGCGGAGGCGCCATGCGCGAGCACTGGGGCGGCATGGCCGATAGCCAAGGGAGCGGCGTGTCCAATAGCCAAGGGGGCACGAGCATAGGAAAGAGCAGGGGCAGCATGTGCAATAGCCAAGGGGGCACGAGCATAGGAAAGAGCAGGGGCAGCATGTGCAAGGACTGGGGCGGCACGGGCATAAGTGGCGATGGGGGCATGAGCGACAGCAACAGGGGCGGCATGAGCGACGGCTACGGGGGCGGCATGAGCAACAGCTACAGCAGGGTGAGCTCCAGGAGTTCTGTGCACGACGGCGTTGAATCCATTGTGGGGATCGGCGGTGTATTCGACAGTACGGATGGAACCGTCGGGTTCAGCAAGGCTGTAGCTTCCTTGGACGACATCACCATCACGGACTTCGTGTTGGTTCTTCTGGTCACCGGTGTGGGCATCAGATACTCCATATGAGAATTGATATTGGGGATGGGGGTCGATAGTGTTAACGGCAACTGGGGCGGCATGTGCCACAGCTAAAGGGGCAGCATGTCCATAGGCGACAGCTGGGGCGCCAATAATTCCAGCTCGGGCAACGGCCAAAAGACAAGCGAGCACAACCAACTAAAAAATAAAATAAAAAAAATAAAATTCAATTTCAAAAATAATTTTTTGAAGGAATTTTTTCACTCTTACCTTAAAGGCCATATTGACTTGTTTTTTCTTTGACTGTGATTTAATCTTATTAATGAGATTTGTCTCGTTGTATGTAGAGTGACCGTTGGTCGAGGCTTTTTATATACGACTTTATGTCGCAATGATCTCTTTTCCTTTCCCTGATTTGCGCCCGCAACAGGTTTGTTGGGTGGTACCTTACCTTTTCCCCTGGATATTTGAACCCCTTACTTTATTTTTTATTCTTTATTTCAACCTAGGCCTATATACGACGTCTTCCTTTACATATCATCTCAAAAATTATTATATAAAATTTCATTTCCTTAAATCGTTCTTGAGAATAAATATCAATTAATAGATTTTTAAGAATAAAAAAACTATTGCAATAGTATCTTCACTTGCTTCTTAGTGAATGAAATTCATTTTGTTATTCAATAAAAGACGAATATAAGCAAGAAAAAGAAAACAAATTTCAAGCATAGATAAAACCAGAATCGACACCAATGTAGTGTATAGACCTACTTCTATCTAGCCCAATCTATAGAAAAATTAAATTGAGTAATAGTATTCAGTCGTATATCTCGAGACTTCGGAAATTTTGATTTTTGTTATAATTTGATTGTCTTTTTCGACAACTTAGGCAATTTAGGCCCCATCTCGATTTATTTCAAATGATTGGTGGTCTATTCATTTGAAATAAATTTTTCTCGCTTGGGAGGAAGCAAACCCGGGATCCCAGAATAGGGCTGTGCAAAATAGTCGATTAATCGATAATTTTCTTAAAAAATATTAAAAATATAATCGATTATTTCACATAACCGATTGTGAATAAGACCCGATTATTTCACTACAAAAAGCAGGTAAAATTTTCTAAAAAAAAGGTTGATTGAAATGGATTTAATCGATTTTGAGAAAATAATCGATTATTTACCATATTCGATTAATCGGAATAATCCATTTTTTTTTTCCATAATCCAACACCCAGTCAAGATTTTCTTTGTTTTCGTACATTGTTATTCGATAATAATAAATATTAGTAATAAACAATTTCTATTATTAAAATTCATTTTTGTAGGAAACCATGAGAATTCCAATTAAACTACTTTTTAACTCCTAATTCTTTGGTTGATAAAATCTCAAAAAGAATTGATTATGTTTATAAAGAAGGCGGAGGAGAGATTAACCTTGGCCATGGACCAGGAGCTCAAAGTTAACTGATTATGACATAGTAGGTAGTAAGATGAGTGACCTCCACGAACAAGCTTATAAAGAAGCCAATAACCGAAGAATTATTATAACATGTTATTATTCACTTTTAATAATATCATCTAATATGATTGAGATGAATGAAAATCAACAAAAATCACTCTTCTTATTAAAATCAGAAGGGTGATTAGATAAAATTCTCATTTTAATCTATTTAAAATTAAATTATATATTTTTAAAGAACATCTTCTCTTCTCCTTGCATCCATCTCCTGGGTTGCGAACCCTCGACCTCTAGCACCATAATCATTATTTATTTAACAACAAGATTCCTAATGACGGGTTGCTTCACTTCTAATTAACTAGCTATACCTTGGATAAGCTCGTTGACTATGACTTTTGAGCCTTTTCACATCTAAACTAATCATATGATTAAATAAGAGCCCAGATCGCAGGCCAAAGTTCGGAATGAGGCCTAACTAAGGGGTGAAATTTGGAACATAGCCTTGTTTATTTATTTTTTTGAAAAATTTTTAAATTTTTGTTAAAAAATTAATTAGCTTTAATTATTATTTTTTTTTTTTAAATTTTATTTAAGGTTTTTTTTTCGGCATCAGAGGCCATTTAGACCCCGTCTCTATTTATTTCATTTGATTGGTAATCAAAATTAATTATTTTATTTTTTTAATAATTTTAATTAATTTTTACTGATTTTTATAAATTATTATTAATCAGTGCGACGTAATTTCAGTTTTTCTTTGAGGGAGGGGCAAACTATTTTTCTTAAAATGTACTTACAAATAGGGATCTCAAATTTGGCACCAAAAGGCATGTAATTTAATTATTTTATTTTTTACAGTTTATATAGCCGTAGATTTGAAATATTTTATTTAGAATAAAATTTCAAAAAGTTCAATCCTCTTGGGAAAACGCCCTCCTGCCCCTCCTCCTTTCTAAAAAACGCATCTGTTATTTATTTATTATTTATAAAAATTGCTAACTTCACAAAACTTTGCTTAATACCTCAAATAGCTATTTATATGTGAAAAAGCTTATTTTTTTAAATCTGAAAATTGGCTTGGTCTTATTTACCATATCGATGATTTGCTAATCGTCGGTTAAGTTTGCTAGTTGACTAGAAGTGAAGCAACCGGCGATGAAATGGCATTCTTCTAATTTTAATAATCAAAAAAATTTTTTTTTTTTTTTTTTATTTTCAAATTTTTACTTTATTTATCTACAAAAATTCTTTTTATTTACAAATCATTTAAGAATTTGC
>JAKCPI010017614.1:0-33175 GCA_023213315.1 Euborellia annulipes | reverse complement strand
ATAAAATGGGGGGGGGAGGCGTCATAAGATTAATTATTTTTAAGGGAGGCGTGGTAACATAAAGTTTGGAAACCACTGATCTAGAATTCCAAATTAAATTTAAATACATTTTATTATTTACACGCATTCAGGGAAAATTTTTTTTACGGGTGTCCAAAGTTAAAAAATCTGGTGTGATGGTCGCACAGAACACGACTTTCATTAAAAAATAAAATCAATAGATTTTATTTTTTAAATTATTTTATATATTATTTATGCGCCCGGGTTTCTGCGCCCTTGACCTGCTGCGCCCCCGCATTGCGGGTTCTGCGGGGTTATAATTTATGCCCCTGAAAGGAGGAATAATGAATTTTGATTTCAAAAAAAAAAAAACACAAAAAAAAATCTGGTGTGACTGGCGCACAGCACACAACTTTCTCTTACCTTCGGTAATCGAAAGTTGTGTTCTGTGCTTGTCACACCAGATTTTTTGTGTCGACATATATTTAGTTCCCGACAGTACGGAACATATGAATTCAAGATGTAAAATTTATAAGTATGGGAAAATATTTATATTTTGTTACCATGGCAACCATTTCTCCTATCTTCCCTATGAAATACAGGAGTAAAGTGGTCTTCAGAAGATTTCAATCGCAAAATGAGAATATACATTTTAAAGAGCATCTAAAAAATAATTGATTTTTGAATTTTAAAAAAAATCGTTGGAGCAAATTTTGAGAAAATCGAAAAAAACTGAAAAAGTGCATCAGTAAAGTACTAGTACTCTTTGGTCGATTTTGGTCAAAAGCTTCGTGTCAGGTCCCATGGGGGTGCCTAACTTAAATATAAAATTTCAACCTCCTAACTCTTTTCGTTCTTGAGATATTTTGTTCACAGACACACACACAGACAGACACACACACAGACAGACAGACCATGTCGCGAAAACCACTTTTTTGGATTCAGGGGACCTCAAAACGTGAAGATCCATCAAAATCTCGACATCGAATTTTTGACATGAATCCAATACTTTCTCTCTATATATATATTACATATATACATAGGTAAGAGAAAGTAAAAATTTATTATGAGAGAAAAATTTGAATTGGTTAAATGATTTAGAGACTATATAAATAATAAATAATTTAGATTTCAAAAATATAATTAATAGAAAATTAAATTTCATATTTAATTCTAGTGCTTTTTAAGAACAAGAGTTGGCAGCTCTGTTCACTAAATGACAAACGCCAAATAACATGTCGTGGATATTATTATTATGTGATTCAGATGTTATTATTTCAAGTTAACAATAATAAATATGGAGTTAAATTTAATAATTGTTGAAAATATACTAATTTGGAGAATATTTTGTCGAAGTATTATAATAATTAGTTTAGAAATTGTCTTATTTATAAAATACTTGGACTTCAAAAACTCACTATGATTGGTATATATTTTTTATTTTATACATTTTCTCGTAATATATGAAATAATAATTCAATTTAAAATCACCTAAATAGAAATAGAATTTAAATAATATATTTATTTTGAAGCAGCTTCCATAAATGTTAGTCAAGCTCTCATAATTTGACAGTTTATTATTTCAAATTTCATCATTATAATATTATTTGTTTATATTTAATCCTTTTAAGGTCTTTTTCGGCATCTGACAATGAGTTATATTTAATTAATTGGAATAATTTCAAGATGAGAGATAAAAAAACAACCTGTTTTTTACCCAGAAAAATCAAAGCCTAATTCAAATCGACTTACTCTTTTTAAGATTACTCTACTAAATTGAATGCAACAATTTACTCGAGCCCAATTTAATATATCAATATAATAAAAAAAAAGCCCACGTGATATAAAAATTTCTAAATAAATAAATTGCCATAATTCATTTTATATATAAGCTGTTTTTAAAACCTGGACATACAGTCAAATTCATTAAATATATATAGACCTTATATATTTTTTTTTTTTTTTTTCAGACTAAATATGGTTCTACAATATCAGAAAAGATAGCTGATGTCAACCTAGAAGTACTACACTTGACTGAAGCAAATGAAAACAGCCTGACAAAGAGCATATTTCTAATATGAGGTAAGAAATAAGGCCTAGATGGAAGTATTATATAATATATAGGCCTATATATATATATCTGTCATCTCAGTGTATAAGTGGTTAAGTAGATTTTTGTCCAAAATGAGTTAAGAGGTAAAAGAAGCAGGGAGGTATTTAATTCATAGAATATAAGAAGGCAAGTTAAGGGCTTGTTTTAAACTGTTAGGTTATTAACGTATTCGTTTTTACATATCTTCACTTTTATAACTTTAAAACTCGTGTCCTGAAAAGTAGAGAAAATGGCTTGACTACTTATTCACTGAGGTCACAGATGTATATATAAATTTATATATATATGGTCTATTCAGACTTTGAATAATTCTTATAATGGCAAGATTAAAAATTTTATCGTAACCTTATATTATATATTTATAAATAGATGGGATGAGCTAAAATACATTTAAAAAAAGCACAAAAAAACTTTGTTGCATTGCATCATTTCTAGTTTTCACATATAAAATAATTTTAATTCCTTTTTTGAAAAACATACACTTAGGCCAAATTTAAACATCAGTAAAGGGGCACATATAGGGCCGATAGTATAACGCTCGGTCAAGTCAACTTTTGACCGCCGGTCAAGGGAACCTCAGTCAACATTTGACCGCAGTCAAATCTAGTTCCGTAGTATAAAAAAAATGAACTCCGGTCCCATGACCGAAGCTCATACCATTGACAAACTGTCCTGTTGCTAACTTCATATTTATTTTGAATTCATTTTTATGATTTTTGAGTTGCTGTCAGCTTGCTGTTTTAAAATTATTGCTAAGATGGCCAAATTTAAACATCAGTAAAGGGGCACATATAAATAAATCGAAACACCATTGACCAGGGAGGGGGGTTCTTGATTAAAAATTAGTTATATATGGAGCAACAAAAATTTCCAGAGAACGCAAAAATATTGTAATATTTTTTTTTTTTTTTAATTTCAACAAAAAAACAATTTACAAATATAATACAAAAAAAAATGGTATTATTTTATTTTGGCATCTTTCTCATTTGAGTGAATTTTTTTTAGTAGATTGCTGTCAAAAAACACGTTTAGCCACTATCAATTATAGTTTATAATATATATTCCGTCAAATCCGATTTGTCAACTCCTCACAATCAGGCAATCATATCAAACATAATAGTAGACACGATTACAAATATATTATTTTATTCGAATAACTTTTCTTTTTAAAAGAAAAAAAAAAAAAAAAAAGAATAGAAAAAGGCCTGAGGACTAAAGCTTTTTGCTAAAAAATAAATAATATATATATATAATAATATTTTTTATTTATTAATATTTATTCCCTTATTATTAATATAAAATTTATTATTATTATTTTGTGAATATTTATATAATTTTAAAATTTTACCAACATTACTAACTATTATTTATACTTTAAATTAAAATATATTGTCAATTTTATAATAAACTGTATTTTTACTTTGTTTGGTATTTATATTTTTGTTTATGTATTTAAAAATACGTGATCACATATGGCCAGCTGTCAAAATTGGCTATTTGAACTCCGGTCAAAAATTTGACTGGCCAAATTCGGCCGGTCAAGTTGAACCTCGGTCAAAGCTGATTTGACTGGCGGTCAAGTTTTATACTACGCAATTCTCGGTCAAATCGCCTGTTGACCGAGGTTCAAACTTTGAACTAGCTTTATACTATCGGCCCTTAAATATTCAGATATAGATGTATACATTTTTATGGTTCGTGTTACAGTTACCCAGGCTGCATGTATCGGGATCTGTAAAACTGAAATAGCCAATCCAGTGGAAATCTATCAACGTCAGGCTGATTTTGGACCAGGAACCTTGTGAGTTTATCTACAATTTTTTTTTTATATTCTTTATTTACAAACTAAATAATACTAATACAAAAATCTTTGGGAAATTCAATCAAAAAAAATTTGAAATTTTATTTTGAGGAACTTTATTTTGCATCTTAATTCTTGGGTATATTGTTTAAAAAATCTTTATTAAGTTTCCTATAAGGTTTTAGATGTACATTTAATTTAAAGTTAGAACAAAGATAAGAGTTGTTTTGATTATTAAACAAATTCATAAAAAGCTAAAGATGAAAATAAAATTTATCATAGAAGGATGAGAAAGTGCAGGCATCCAAAAATAAAATATTCTCTGTGTACAGTGAGGGACAATATTAAGTCCCACCCTTGCGTTTTCCACTTGTGATTATTTCATTGTTTTTATAAAAGAAAATGAAAATCTTTATTGGAAATTTTCTAGGTTTGAACTATGAAAGTTTTCTTTAAAAAATATATAATATTTTTTTTTAAACAATGAAATAATCACAAGTAGAAAACGCATGGGTGGGACTTAATATTGTCATCACTGTACTTTCAGACGTTTACTCGAAACGTCTGGACGTTCACAGAGATTTAGGTTTTTGACTGTCTGCACTTTCAAATCCTTCTATAGTATATTTCCAGCCATTAAATATTATTATAATAAATTTATCACCCTTTTTATGCGAGATAGTTAGAAACTTGATTTTATTCATCATATAGAAAATTTTACATATAATATAATTAAGATTTGGTGGTTGAACTTGCCTTTTTAGGGGTGCACCCGAGCCATATAATTAAAAAATAACCTGCTCTTTTGAAATTAGTAAACTTTCCAACCATTTTACATATTTTAATTATTTTTATTTTCATTTAGACTTGTTTTTTATCTAATTATTTGTCAAGTAAGTCAGTCAGAATTAAGACTTAACCACCCTATGTTTGCAAATAAGTCATGAATCATAATATACTGATGATGATGTCAGATTAAGACACTGACATACTTAAATCTTGATTTTTGACACTAGAAGAAAATGAAGTTATTAAAAGTAGTTGACTTTTACACGCAATATATGCATATATTATTCTCTGCAAAATCTTATCTCAAATACTACTAAAGTCACCCTATCCTATTTTTACATCTTTAAAACTTAATTGCATTTGAAAAAAATTGCTTGTTAAGGATCGATACAAAAAAACGTGACACAATGGCTCGAATGGAGAAGTGCACACAAAACAAACAGAAAGCTAGTAATTTTTTTATTTATATACCTATTTGAGATTTCAGAAGGGAGGGTAGAGTTTAAAAAATTTTTTTTTTTTGTTTGCCATTATCTTAAGCGTGGAATCTCAAGATATTAGAAAAAAAATAGTTTTCTTTGAGCAATTATTCACATTTCCACTTCTTTAACTTTTTCTTCTTCCTAAAAAAAAAATTTTATGATTTTTATTGCTATAGTTTTCTTAATTTTAAAAAATTTTCCGCTCCCCTTCTCAGTGGCGTCATTTCAACTTTTTCTTGGGGGGGGGGGGGACTTTTTTTTCCATAAAATTTACCTACAAATGGGTACTCAAATTTGGCCAAAACATATTTAATTTAATAGTTTAATTTTGTACAGTTTGTATACTCTTAGATGTATTTTGGAGTATTTTATTTAGATTAATATAAAATTTTATAAAAATCAGAGCCCATGGGGAGCAAATGCCCCCTGCCCCCCCCCCTCCCCCCAAATGACGCCACTGCCCCTTCTTTTGAGATTCGAATTCTATATTTCAAAACCCAAAGTAAATAATTTAATTAAAATAGAAGAATAAAACTGACTTAAAATGTCCTCATGGTCTTGGATTAAATTTAAGTCCTAATGTATATAGTAAAAATTAAATGACTTTAAATAAATAATATTTTTACAAAACAGGAGGATCGTTTCTAAAAATATATATATATACTGTATATAGTAAATAAATAAAAATATTATCAAAAAAGATAGCCAGGACAGTCTAGATCTTTGTTCGGAATATTCGTAAATAATACTAATCCGTGATATGACTCCCGGCGGTACGTCGCCTATTTGAATTAATAAATATACAGTTACTAAATTATAATTTTGCAAACTTTAATCCTTGTTTCATTTTCAAAATTATAAAATTTAAATTACTCTTTCGTTCAACAAACTCAAAATTTCGAAAAATTGTGGTAGATGACGTGGATTTAATTGAAATAAAGGATCGGATCTAAATGGACTCACATGACGAAAATACTATGAAAGAAATTCATCCCCCCCCCTACTACCTGAGTCTTTCTTCACTAAAATAAAAAAAAAACTTACGTTCTCCTTAGAATTGTTGCTTTCATTATTTGCCTTTTCTTTTTCCAACAATCTTTCTTCTAATCCTTTTCGATGAAAGAAGCCCATCTAAAGTCAAAAATAAACATTACTTTAGCTTCTTAACAATTACTCTTAATTAACTTACCCTATATAAAACAGCCGTTAAGACCGCAAAAATGATCAAGCCCCCTAAAAAGGCAAGAGAGATGTAGACTATTTTCATTGAATTGGTTTTTTCTTTATATAGTACCGTATCAGCAACGTAAAAAAAACCTAAAAAAAAAAAAAAAAAAAAAAATCGAATAAGAAAAAACGCCTCCGAAATAAAGGCTCCCTAGCAATAAACGTTCCCGGAATAAATGCCTACAGATACTTTTCAAAATCTTTAAAAAATTTGACGTTTTCTTACTTAATACCGAAAATTGCGAGTATATTTTCTCGGAAAAGTTTTTTTGCTGGAGCGTTTATTCCTTGAACGTTTTTTCCATTCATTCAATATTATTTTTTTGTTTCAATTAATTTCAAATAATTTTTTTTTTTTTTCAGATATCTTTCAAAATCGAGAGTAGAGAAAGTTATTGATAATAATTAAAAACACTGGATTTCCTTTCCGTCATCCAGTAAGTAAGTTATTTAAATATTTATTATTATATTGTGCATTATATATATTATCCCAGGCAGTCCGATTATTTTATTTAAGCCATTTGGATACCAAAGGGTTTGAATAAGAATGCCTGGACCAGACAAATAACGAGTATCGTTTAAAGTCTTAAATGGATAAATTTTTTTCGGGGGGGGGGAGGCCTGAACTCAAAAATTTTTCTGCGGAAAATTTTTTTTAACGAAACTAAATTTTTTCCACTACTTTTGTTTTTGCTGAACCAAAATTATCCGCCCCGCGGAAAAATTTTTTTTCCCGTCCCGCCCGTGAAAATCATTTTACCTTTTTTTTAGAGATACAAAAATTTTGCCGCTCCGCGAAACATTTTCCCTTTTTTTTTACAGGGCTATATTTTTTCCCACTGCGGGGCCGATCAAGCATTTGAGGGGGGGGGGGGGGGCGAGATCCCTAAATGTCTGTATATCCCTATATATGCATTTGGAAAATTTGTGGGGGGGGGGGGCGGGCCCCCTCTTATATACGCCCCTTGTGTATGCGTGTGTGAATGGGAAAAAGTGTGTTTTTTAATAAATAAAAAAAAAAAAAAAAAAAAATATATATAAATATTCGTAAAATAAGCATAAAAACTCAAAAAAAGCAAAAAAAGCATAAAAAATGCAATCTCAATGCACTTAGTTTTTTATAATTCGTGTAGAAATTAAATATCTAATGGTTGCTTATAAAATTGAGCAATAAGCATTTTGCTTAAAATCCGGTCTCTATTCATAACATTGTTCACAAATAAAATATAACACAGAGTTGTTGTAGTTCTTGACATGACCGAAAGGACAGCATAGAGGGCCTAATAAATGAAAAATATATACTTTTCTTCATATATTATGAAATTTTATCATTTGAATTTTTATGAAAATCTTCTAATTATGTATTAAAAAAAAAAAAACCACAAGATAGTGTCATCTTTTGGAATTACGAAATATTATATAGAATCTTTAAATTTCTGATTTATGATATGGGTTTAGATTTTAGCAATTAAATTTTTTTATTATTTCGCGCCGAATGTTTGTAATATGCTCCGGTTAAGAACCACTTATCTTGGAAATCATTAAAAATTTGAAATTATCATTTAACTCGTAATTAGGATTAAATTTTGTTAAACTTAGAATTATAAATATTTAATATTATTATTAATTATTCTTACTTTTCATCAGGTTGGATATTGAATTGCGCAATGGTACGAATGAAACCGATATCATCTAATACTTTTTGAACTCTTTCAATGTTCAGTTGAAAGAATACATTAATTTGGAGATTAGAAGCTGACTCAAGAACACTTTCGGGCAAAGAACAGCTCACTTTAGAACAGGATTTTATAGAAGAATTTGATAAGCATGAAAACTGAAAGCCTTCCGCTGCATCGGTAGGCGCAGGCCAAATAAAGTCCTGATCTGAAAAGAAAGAGATTCTCATTCACACATACTGAATTTGATGACTACAAAAGTTCGTTTAATGTAACAAAAAATTCTCGAAATAATCTTCATTCTTTAGAATCCAAAAAACATTTCAACAAAAAAGTTTCTATTTTTCTGAACTACACACAAAATTTGGATTCATTTAATAATGAAAATATTTTCTCTACCTTGGAATAATGAAGAAACTTCTTCAGAATAACACACGATCTTCCCCGTCGAATTTACGTTTATGATTTGAGCAATGGCCGGAAGATCTTGTTCAATTTTCTCGGGCACCCAAAAATGAGCGATACCGGAAGCAGGAATGGGACTGACATTTGTAACATGGAACGAATGAGTGACCTTAATCATGTTCGTCGAATTTTTCTGCAATGTCACATGGCCTGGAAATACAGAACTACATCCGAATTTTGGTGAGTCTTTAACATTCAATATAAATATAGTTTGTCAACTCTGAGCAGAGGTTTAATTAAAATTTAGAATACTTCAATACCTATATAAGAGTATATATACAGTATATATATGGTAATATATTTGTTTGAAAATATCTGGAAATTAAGGGTGCATCTTTTCGGAATTGACAAACTAGGTTATTATTCATCCTTTCTTATTAGTAAGAACAATTGTATTATAAGATTATACTTTATTAAATAGTTTTTCCATTAAAATTCTTATTCACGACCACCAGGAAATGAGGCTAGTTATGTCAGCTTAATTATAATAATATTCTTGATCATATTTCATATTAGTTAAGATTTAGCTTTGATCCAGTTATTAGATATTTCTTAAATACAGAGTGAGGCATAATAAAGAGCGATTTTTAAAAGGCTATTAAGTAAAAACATTTCGTTAAAAAAAATTTTTTATATCATAATCTTAAAATACATGAAAAAGCATTTTCTGCAATAGTAAAACATCGGTTTTTTTTTGAAGATAACACCGGTAAGACCGTTTAGCCGCACACATTTCTCCAGCCTGGACCTTGAAGTGTCTAATTGCGCAGCATTGCCAGTGGAATTTGAACAACTTCCTTTCGGATCCCCTCTATCAGGGCTTCAATTGTTCGCGCTAAACATAACTGACGCTATCCCCTCCAACTCTCTCCGTCGCAGCATGATTCGCGCGATCAAAGTCTAAACGGGAGCCATCTTGCCGGAGTTATCTTTAAAAAATAACCGATGTTTTACTATTGCAGAAAATGCTTTTTCATGTATTTTAAGATTATGATATAAAAGAATTTTTTAACCAAGTGTTTTTACTTAACAGCCTTTTAATAATCGTTCTTTATTATACCTCCCCCTCTAGATAAAACACAGTGTTTCTGAGGATCAGGGAAGTGAAGGCAGCTAGCATAAAGTAAATAATTTTAATCAGATATCTTGGACGTTACGTGAACGCATCGTTCCCTTCTCCAGGACGATAGATTGTTAAAATTGACAGTGTTTCATTCTTGATGTTTCGTGCCCACATAAAAAATACAGCCCAGGCATCTAACAGGTAGTTTAATTCTCTCATGCAAGCAATTTGTATTTAATGGTATATTCAAATTTCTATTATATATTCGTACGCTCCGCTATGTATGTACCTAAGCAGTATTAACCCCCGCCCCCATAACTCCCCTCAGGGGGTACCCTCCCCGTTTATCCAAGACAGATAATATTCTTTGAGGAAATGGTGGTAATCGCCTTCGAGTTTTTATCGAAATTTTATCTATAATTTTCATTAGACATTTCCTTAGGATAGGATTATTCCTTTTCTGACTAGTAGGCTTTTCTAGTAGTTCTCAATTGATAAAATTTCTTCGTCAAATTTTGTATGAACTTTTTTTTTCTAATACAAAAAAATAAAATAAAAAGGGAAATTCTAATCTTTAAATCATAGTACCGTAAAATAATTAATGAAAAATGGATGTTTGGGTTTTAAAACTTGTTTTATTAAAACTTACTAAAATATATTTAATATTTATTAACTCATACACAAAAAATGTGCCTCAGTCAGGTCCTATCCTGGATCTCGTGCTAATTTTATTAATACGTTAGTTTGTTTTTTATAATAATTATAAAAAATTAGATTCCACCTATATAATTTGAGTTGAGATGTTCGTATAACCATCACGACAAGTTGTGATTTATTATCATCTGGAGTGGTTTCATTTCCTCTACTGATTGCTGTGACGTTAATAGTAAACTGGCTTATGTCATATGGCACTTTACTGGTATCCAATTGGAGCTTCACCAAATACTAAATACAAAAAAAAAAAAATTATATTAGTATATTCCAAATATTAAAACAAATTCTAAAAGAACACTTAAAGCAAAATTTTACCAAATATTTTTTTAACAAGATTTGAAATAATTAAGTTACTTGAAAAAAATTAAAATCTTAATTGAGGTGTTTGTTAAACCATTTAGAAAGAACATAACAAGAACAAATAATTGGACGATGTTATGCACCAAGGAACCAAGCGCCATTAACCTAAAACTGAGATAGGGGCATACAATTTGCACAATTGTATTTTATTTATTTTGAAATTCTTATCGGGATCCCCGTTTATTTACCCGAGGTGCTTTTATGAAGACACACACTTCAAACCCAACCGGCCACTGGCCGTAGCCATCTACCGGCACCCCGTGAAGTTACATCATTTCCTATCTCTAACTCCTCCTCCTGCTTTCGTTTTTAGCTAGTGAACTAATCCTTATTTCTGATTCCAACTGGCTCCTTATATCCAACCTCTTCTATGCTATGGAGGATGACCTAGTTGAGGAGGGACTCCCTCAGCACCGGCGCGCCGTGTAGCCTGCTCCTTTCGAAGAATGCATCACTGAGAGGGAACCTTCTTTTCCACAGGACAGGATGTCACAGTAACTCCCTCTCCTCGTAGAGTTGCCTGGAGGCTATTGTGGTGAGATCCTATATTCCAATCCTTGGCTTGCTTGAGGATTTGTTTACATTAAATAAATATTTTTTTTTATTTAATGAAAAATCCCGCACACCAAGGATTTGAACAGGGATCTTCTTTGTAGAAGCCGACACCCTAGCCCACTACACCAGCGAGCCCCCATTGCTCAATTGTAATCAAAACCAATGGCAAAGACTTTTTTTTTGTTTTATACAAAAAAAATGGGCACAGAGTATTGTTGTGGTTTAAATAAAGAGGTAGATCTTCTTTTTCCCTACAAGATGGCGGTCTCATCTCAATTTCGATCATAATGGCGCTTGGTTCCTTTATGCATAACATCGCCCAATTATCGTACTAAAGTAAAAAAAAAAAATATTGGATCATATAAATACTTACAATACTAAGCAATGGGTTTCCAATATGGCATTCAATAAATGTATGATTAATCGATTCTTCGCAAATCGAAGGTACATAGAACAATTTCACTTCATTAGGCATGTTGACGTAAAGTTTGGACTAAAAAAAAAATATAATTTTTTTAAGATTTAAACTTTCGACCGTTGGTTGTCGTTGAAACATTTTGTAAATTAAAATTAAATATACAAATCAAACACTAGTTTAATTGTTTCAAAGATACCATTAATAAAGTAGTGTTTGAATTGTATTTTTAATTTTAATCATTTTTTGTCTACATTGAAATTTAAAAATTACAGTGATTTAGAAAATTCACCTCAAAAGCTGGTTCTCCTTTATTTAAGATTTTTATTTCTATATTCAATAATTCAGTGATTCCTGCTACAACTTGATATTTTTTTTTATCTTTCTCAATCTTCAAATCAGGGTAACAAACTATACCATCACATCCATTTGCGAAAAGGATGTTTAAGTACGCCTTGTGAGTATTTTCCAAAGGATCCAGGACTGGACATCTTCCACAGAATGAATCCGACGTTGGATCAATGATACTTCCTATAAGTTCTAGTTCTAAAGGGAACATAAACTCCGCTTCTTGATTTATGATGATGTCCAGGTTATCACAATGTTTCTTTTCCATCCCTTGTAGATCAATTCTCCAAAAATAAATGGTCTTATTTTCCAATGAAGAAGAAAATCCCTTAAGAGAAGCCCTAGCCGAGATTCCTTTATCAATGGAAAAATTGAAAGCTAAATCTATGGAGGAAAACAAAATTAATAATAATAAAAAAAAATAATGTTATAAAAAATATAAAAATACCGATATTATCTGGAATCTTGATAAGACGAACACAAGCTTGAACGTTGAACTTTTTTGTGGAATTAGCTATGATAGTCGGTGCTCCTTCTAAACTAACTTCGATATAAGCCACAGGTCTCGTCCGTAAAATGTACACCTTTCCAGACACGTACGCTCCTACTGCGAGATCTGCCACTCCGTTTTCGTCTATATCTACTGCATTAGGAGCAAAGTTCGCTCCCCAGGATATGATTCCTGGTGGTGCTCGGATGATCTGGCTGAGGGAAACCAATTGATCTCCCTTCGTGTGTCTTCTGTAAATATACACGACTCCTTTTTGGTCATCTTCGTAGGGAGCAGCGATTGCCAAATCCATTCCCCCATCACCATCCAAATCACCAACTGATGCCATCGAGATACCGAAAAAACCACCTCTATCATTGTTGTTTAAACGGGCTCTAGAATTCCACTCAGAATCTTCACCCGAAAAAGAAAATATTTCAACACGATTCTCATTGGGGGCTCCTACTACTATCTCATCAATTCCATCCCCGTCAATGTCCAGAGAGACAAGTGCACCTCCGAAATATTCCCCTGTCGTCTCGCCGGAAAGTAGACCTCTAAGTACTCGAAACTCATTATCTGCCTTAGGCTCTTCAATAACCAGTACCATACCTATAGCATACAAAAGCATTATGTTTATATATCCTCATTATAAAATTCTCTTAAACCAACCTGTCAAAAAATTTCCTTTTGGAGCTCCAACTGCTAGAAGATGGTTACCTTCTCGGAATTTTACAATTGCCAATGCATATCCAAAATAATCATATTCAAAGAGTTCGGGGAAATTATTATT
Organism: Euborellia annulipes; assembly: GCA_023213315.1. Lineage (NCBI taxonomy): Eukaryota > Metazoa > Arthropoda > Insecta > Dermaptera > Anisolabididae > Euborellia > Euborellia annulipes. The sequence continues at coordinate 19,884 of JAKCPI010017614.1, read as the reverse complement.
AAGCATTATAAGATCCTTTTTATCTGAGAATGACAAAATAGAACCAGCCCAATCATTCATCCCAGGTAATCCTACAAATATCTAAAACAAAAAAAAAAAAAAAATTGAGAATATATAAGTGAAAGAAAAAGGAATTAAAAATCAAACTGCTTTAAGAAATTTTGAATCAACCCTTCCTGCTTTAAAAAAGATACTTGAAATTGTAATCGAGAGTGGAGTCTTGAACTTAGTTAACTAACCAATATTTTTAAAAAAGGAAGAGGAGCAGGAGCTTCCAAAAAAATGAAGCCTCCGATTTTCAACAATTCCCAAGACTTTTCGGGAAAACTCTATTCTCCCATCATCACTCTTTCAAATTGTGTGTCTCGGAGTTGTCAGATAGGCACAATATATTCATTATGTATTATATCTATTGGCGAGTTATCGATTTAACTTATTCAGTGAGAATGATCATCATCTCGACGTATACTTACTTTTTTATTGTCAAATGCGGCTGAAAATCCCAACTCTCCAAAAAGAAATAAAAAATTAAGAGTATTATTGGGACCTCTTTTAAGGAGAGGCTTATTTTCAATGTTCAATTCCCAAATTTCATTATTACTTTCATAAATAAAACAGGCTCCTTTAAGTTGATATAGGTCTATGTATTCTGGAATTTTTTTCATGCCCGGATCACAGACTATGAAACGACCATTTGGTGTCGGATCAGAGACAATTGTTGCCCCAAACAGAGTATTTGTTTTAAGTTTGTGAACATATCTAAAGGGAGAATTGCACCGATTATCAAGAAAGCATTCGTACATCAAACCATTGCGAAGAGGAAGATGAGTATTGGGAATCATCCCATGAGGAGCTCCAATCAGCAACCTGAAATAACACTCAAATTTATTAATTGCAATGAAAAAAGTAAAACAAGATTTCGACAATTTGAATTCATTGCACTTCAACGACAAATTGAACTAGGGTAACAGTTATATCTTGTTCTACAAGGAATGAAATATGGAGGACAGAATATACACTAGATCTTAACTTTGATGGATTTATTAAACATCTAATATTTCTTTTTTAATTGATTGAAGGAATCTAATATTTAAACAATCTAATAGGTTTATTTATTCTCTTTAGAGATATTTAAATTTTATTTTAATATTTGAGGAAAAAATGACATTTGGTAAAGAGATATGATAAAGCTATCATAAAATGTGCATTTCCGTCCTTTTAATTTCTCATTTATACATTAATCTCAGATAGGCCTATTTATAGTTTTTTAATTGATTATTCATTCCACTTAGGCGTATCCAGAAATTTATAATGAGGGGGTTCTGAACTACTACAGTAATTAATTCTCGCCGAAATTGGTCCTGGGGACGATGAGAAAATCAAGTTTCATAATAAACAAGGCTTTTTTTACTGCCTCTTACTCTAAATTTTAATATCTTATTAGGAACTCTTAGGATTATAAACATGTAAAGGAGACGTAGAATTACAAGTAGGGCCGGTACTAAGAGATTTTTTAGGGGGGGGGGGGCAAAATTTAATTTGCCGCCCTCTTCTTAAAATTTTCTATACAAGATTCATATCATAACCACACTCAAGATTCATACCATTTTACCTTTTTTTTAGTAAATCTTTCTTTAATTGCCGCCCCCTGATATCTGCCGCCTGGGGCATATGACCCCACTGCCCCCCCCCCCTACAACCGGCTCTGGTTACAAGCATTACAGGTATAGCTATAAAAAAAGAGAACATTTTTTTGGAGTTATTTTCTTTTTTATATTCGTTACCCAAATTTTATACATTTCATAACAGTATATTTCAAAATAGTCATTTAGGTCACAAAGGGGGAGTGGTTTTAAACTCTTAAACCTCCCCCCTCCCTCCTGGGTATCGTACTGAATACTATTAATATTGTCTATCCATGGGCGTAACTCGAGAATTTGGCTGGGGTGTGTCATGGGGCCAGCCATCCTCGCTGGGGGGGGGGGGGGGGGGCATGGGACCAGCTATTCTCCGGGGGGCCTGGAAAGCCACATATTTTCTCAATTTTTCTTGGGGCAGAGAGCTTTCTGGGGGGGGGGGGGGGCAGGCCTCCCCGGCACCTCCCTAGTTACGCCCATGTGTCTATCCAAACTTCACATATTTTTTTTAAGTCCGCGGCATTTAAGGCCCTATAGACTTTCAATAATATTTAATTAAGATAGAATGGCACAGGCACATTATCAATATTGATATTTGTAAATATCTCTCTTTTCTCTCTTGATGTTAGGAGTTATTTTTTAATGAGATTGAATCTCTTTTTTTTACAAGTATAGATGAGTAATTGTTTCTCCCTCCCCATGGGCGTAGCCTGGCGGAGGCAGGAGGCCATTGCCCCCCCCCCCCTGGCTTGTCCTAAAAATTAAAAAAACAAATATTTTTCCCATTAAGAATTTTTTTTTAACGCCCCAATCCACTACATTAATTTAATTTTTTTTTATTTAAATAAATAATTAATAATCTATGTATTTATTAATTGCAAACCCCCCTCCTCTCGCCCTAACGAGGGGTTGCCCCCCCCCCTAAGAAGATGTCTGGCTACGCCCATGTCCCTCCGCATTATTTAACATACCCTTTTCAAATAGTGATTTCTTTAAAATTTCTACAGGTCTTAATCCTAATATTTTAAGATAAAATTATATTAAAAAAAAATACATTACCATTTATGTGTGGAATTAGTAGCAAATGCTAAAGCGAATCCGAAGTAGCTCTCATTAAACGGTACAGGATCCGAGATCACAATCGGATGTTCAGTATCATAATTAAACCCATTTACTCCAAATATAGTAAATAGCAGAAACCAAAGTGACATCTCTTCTCTGTCCTGTGGCAAACTCTCGACTGCCTGACTTGTATTTTCCTTTCGGCTTTATGACTAAACTTTCCGGATTCTAACCAATAGTAATCAACACTGCATTGAAAAAAAAGTTAAATACAAAATTTAAAATAAAATACATTGTATATGGCCGTGCGTAGAGGGGTTTCGAGATTTTCGTGGTTTCATTGCAATCCAAACAAAACAAATTTAATTTTATTTAATTTCTTCTTAGCTTTCAGTCAATTTAAAAAAAATTATTAATTTGAATATCAGGCTGGGATGAGTAGAGTAAAGGAGTCGGATAGTAATAACCAGCAAATTTTTAGCTCCACCTGACGTCCTTTTATTTGGCAGATATTTCGATGCGTAGAACACACATCATCTTCAGTGCCGCGAGGATATAGTAGGTGGGCTTAGTCTATTTATATCAAATGCCTTAAGGGCGTTATACATAACGGAGGTGCCTTCTCTAAGCTGATGACCGCTCTGTGTCCATAGCAGAACTAAGCCCACCTACTATATCCTCGCGGCACTGAAGATGATGTGTGTCTTACGCATCGAAATATCTGCCAAATAAAAGGACGTCAGGTGGAGCTATAAATTTGCTGGTTATTACTCTCCAACCCCTTTAAAAATTATTAATATTTTCTCCCCTTGGAAGGGGGATGTTCACTAAACATCATAATAATACTTCTTACCGTTGACTATAGTTGAAACATTATGTTATGCTATGTTAAAACCAAATATATTAAAATCAAGCACTTGGCTATATGTTTCAAAACTAAATATTTTAAGAACAACGGTATGTCGTAGTCCAGGGGCGTATATAAGGGGGGGGGGCCGAGGGCTCCCCCGAAATTTCCCAAACACATATAAATATATAGGGATATACAGACATCAGCGCAACAAATTTTTCCGCAGGATGGACAACTTTGGTTCCGCAACAGAAAAAATGTTCCGCAAAAAATTTCGTGTGAAAAAAAATATAGTTTCTTAAAAAAAAATTTTTCCGCAGAAAAATTTTTGAGTTCCGCCCCCCCCGAAAAAATTTCTATATACGCCCCTGTCGTAGTCTTTCATTTTATTTATCTTTCATTTTACTCTTTCATTTCTTAAATATTTTATTTACGATACAAATGATCCAGGTATATTTATTTTATACCAACTGGTAGAGCTTATCTATTTGATTTACCTTAAATAATATTCATCGGGCTGCCTGGGATCCGAACCCACGCCTCTTAAGGTTATTGACATTTGTCCCAAAATAATATAAATTTAATAAATAAAATAAATAATTGATATGATCACAGATTTAATTGAAGAGCGCATCTAACGCTCAAAATACAAATTTTGTTTTTTATTTCTTTGAAAATTTTTTTAAATATAGTTTATACAGTATTGTTTAACTTAAAACTAGGATCATACATTAAATAAAATAATTTACTTAATAAATTACCTTAATATTTATATTTTATCAATATTTTAATTTGAATACCTTAAGTTAATCTATAATACAATTTAAAGTTTCAAAAAAATGGCAAATTTTCAAAAATATAGGTATTACTAGCCGCATATCCGGCCTTCGGAGGGCTTTCTGTCAAGTCAGGGAGTGCCATCAGAAGTTTCTCAGTTTTCTATTTAAAAGTTATGATTTTCAAAGTGGCCCGCAAGATCAATTGGGTTCGTCACCCCCTGTCCTAGACAAAATACAAATAGTCTAGTCTATGTTCATTACAAAATAAATAAATATTTTATTTTATTTTAACGTATTTATAATAATACTTCTTTTTTTTGTTACAGATCTCTTGAGTCAAAATTCGTTGATGAAATAGCCGAGAATCCCTCGCCAGAACGATTCCGGATTAGATGGTTTAAGTCTGAATTCTACACTTTCTACTTCTTCTTTGAGTGATTCAAATTTCTTCAGCATGATATCCCTTGTTTTCTCCTTCAAAGCGTCAACATCATTCACAGTTAGTCCTTCGGTCGAGATTTCAGGTAGGACTTCTAATATCACTTTACCTAAAATCAAATCAAATAAATTAGTTTCTATATTCAATGGCCCCGATCTATTATATTTTTAATTCGATTATAGATACGTTTGTATGTAAAAAAATACACCTTTGTATTTTTCTTAGCAAGAAAGGGACGGGGGAACAGCAGCCACGTGAAATAAAAAAGCTTTATATTTTATTGCCACGTTTCAAGTACTAGTCGCACCATCTTCAGGGCAATCAAAATCGTCAGAGATCTGTATTTTTCTTACAATTTTATTTATTCTGAGAGTGACGGATTTTCGGAACTCCAACTTCAAGTATAAATCTTTTTACACTAGGAGTCTTATACAATTATTAAAATCGTTATTTATTATAAATATAAGTTTTTTATTTAAATTTATTTACACTTTTTTCGGCATCTGAAGCTATACAGACCCCGTCTCCATTTTTCTAATTTAATTATTTGGTATCCAATTTAATTTCATCGCTTGGAACGGGAAACAAATCCATGATCCCTAGCACAAGAGGTTAGTGTTCTACCACTACGTCCCAGGGGTCATAAATACAAGATCATGAATATTAAAGTTTTTACAGTATTGCTTCAATATTTGTATAAGTATAAAATTTTTTTAGATTTGCTTGCAGTCATATATGCTATATAGCAGGGCTGGATCTAGAGGGGGCTGTGGGGGCATATGCCCTAGCGGCAGATATCAGGGGAGGGGGGGGCAATTAAAGAAAGCCGTGATATGAGTAGGAAATTTTTTAAGGATGGGGCAGCAAATTAATTTTGCCCTCCCCCTAACAAACCTAGTTCCGGCCCTGCTATATAGAGCTTATGTATCATAGCAGATATAAAAATATTTTATAATTATACATACACAAATATTGAATGGTATTTATTCAATAGTGTAATAATTATAATACTCAAGAACTTGTATTTAAATAACAATTAACTTAATTAAAGAGAAAGGTCGAGTTTGGTGATTAAAATGTAAAAAAGATTAAATAATTTTTTTATTTAATTTTACTTAGCTGCTGAGGCTTTTCTTTAGAAATTGTCTATCGATTTATATTTATGATGATATTCAAACCTGAGGTTGTGTAAAACTCTTCTCAAAAATTTAATTTCTGTTTAATATTTTCCGATAATCGGCACCCCCCCCCCTGTTGATTAACACAAAACAAAAAAATATACGTCTATCCTATTGTGTAACTTTACAATAGAGCCTACTACTAGCCCCTTGACCAATTGATAAAATTAAAGAATAGAAATGACGAAATAAAGTTAACATTTTGTGTAATCACATGACACAAAATCGAAGAGGAGAACGAACAAAATTTTTATACAGGAAAATATTAAGATAATGAATTATTCAGAGGCGTACCGAGGCAGTTGGGGGCCTGGGGCGGCACTAGAAGAGGGGGCCTTATATTGAATTTTTTTTTTGGGGGGGGGGGGCTGCTCATCTTTAAATATCCATCTTCTCCATACATAAAAATATTTTTAAAATACCGTATATTCCTGAACCCCAAGGGTCCCGGGGCCTCTCGAAGAGAAATTTTCATTAAATTTTGTTTTTTTAACTAAATTTTTCGATTTTTACTTGAGCCCTGAGGGCCCCGGGGCCTCTCAAAGAGAAATTTTCATTAAATTTTGATTTTTTAACTAAATTTTTCGGTTTTTACTTGAGCCCTGAGGGCCCCGGGGCCACTCAAAGAGAAATTTTCATTAAATTTTGATTTTTTAACTAAATTTTTCGGTTTTTACTTGAGCCCTGAGGGCCCTGGGGCCTCTCAAAGAGAAATTTTCATTAAATTTTGATTTTGTAACTAAATTTTTCGGTTTTTATTTTAGCCCTGAGGGCCCCGGGGCCTCTCAAAGAGAAATTTTCATTAAATTTTGATTTTTTAACTAAATTTTTCGGTTTTTACTTGAGCCCTGAGGGCCCCGGGGCCTCTCAAAGAGAAATTTTCATTAAATTTTGATTTTTATAACTAAATTTTTCGGTTTTTACTTGAGCCCTGAGGGCCCCGGGGCCTCTCAAAGAGAAATTTTCATTAAATTTTGATTTTTATAACTAAATTTTTCGATTTTTACTTGAGCCCTGAGGGCCCCGGGGCCTCTCAAAGAGAAATTTTCATTAAATTTTGATTTTTTAACTAAATTTTTCGGTTTTTATTTTAGCCCTGAGGGCCCCGGGGCCTCTCAAAGAGAAATTTTCATTAAATTTTGTTTTTTTAACTAAATTTTTCGATTTTTACTTGAGCCCTGAGGGCCCCGGGGCCTCTCAAAGAGAAATTTTCATTAAATTTTGATTTTTTTAACTAAATTTTTCGATTTTTACTTGAGCCCTGAGGGCCCCGGGGCCTTTTTTTGTTTTTACTTGTGCCCTGAGGGCCCCGGGGCTTCTCAAAGAGAAATTTTCATTAAATTTGATATTTTAACTAAATTTTTCGGTTTTTACTTGAACCCTGAGGGCCCCGGGGCTTCTCAAAGAGAAATTTTCGTTAAATTTTTTTTTTAATAAATATATGGGGGCCTATGCCGGCTCGGGGCCTGGGGCGGACCGCCCCCCCGCCCCCCCCCCTCGGTACGCCACTGGAATTATTAAAAAAGAAAATATTTTTAAATACCAGCTTTACTTCAAAAGGGAAATGACCTAATAATCCTTTTTCTCTTCACATACACACATACATTTCTCACACAGACAATATATATAGATATATTTTTCTACATGCTTTTATTCTTGTTCATACAGGTTCACAGCGGCTGCAGACCTGGCCATCGTGTAACATCATACCCTCAGTCAGTATAGGCCGAGATACCAGTCTGCACATCTGCGTCTCGATGCTTCATTTTATCTCCAGAAATCTTTCTTTGGTGAGTACCTTTTCAAATTTGTAGAATTTCAGGTAAAAATTCAGTGCTTTAGATGACTCTAGAGCCAGGCTAATCCTGGTTTTTGACTAATTTTTTTTATCTCTAATATTTTGTATTTAAATATGGACCATTTTTTTCAATAGACTTTCAATTAGCCAGTCAATATATCGATTAAGATAGCAATTTCGCGAGATGAATTTGTGTTTATTTTTGGACAAAATTGCGTCCCCTGAAGGTAGTTTGCCAGCCGCGAAAGCTTGGAGTTCTTGATTTGATTTCAGGGGATCTATTTTGCCCAATCATAAACACAAACTCAACTCTCAAATTTGCTAACTTAAAATAGATTGTAATTAATATCTATATGACTTTAACATTTAATCACCGCTTTAAAAGCCGGAGCTCGGTCGTTTGCTTTTTTTTGATAAAATTGAAAAAAAAAAAACCAAAAAAGTAGCTACATCATTAAAGTACTAGTACTCGAAGTTTCCCATAAACGAGATCAAACGTAGTTTGTTTTAATTAGAAAATAATAAATATTTAAATTTTAAAAGAAATTGTTAAAGCGAGAAAATTGGAACAAACTAAAAAAGTACAAGTACTCGAGGTTTTCCAAAGACGAGATCAAAAGTAGTTTGTTTTGTATACTATAAATTGGAAATATTTAAATTTTGAAAGAAATCTTTAAAGGGAATTTCGAGAGAGAAAATTAGAAAAAACTAAAAAAGTACATCAATAAAGTACTAGTACCCGAATTTTCCCAAACGCGAGACTTAGTGCAATTTCAATTTGGTAGCAAAAATAGTATATATTTAAAATTTGAAAACAAATCGTTAGAGTTTTCGAGAACTGATATGCTTACAAGTAAACAAACAAACAAATAAACGTACATTGCTTGTTTAATAGTATAAGATAAGATAAACGTTTTAAGGTGCGCGTCTAGAAAAACCGTTAATAGCCGATTCAGAAGCTGGTTACTCTAGGCGGCAAGAGATGGCGTTAGTTCTGCCCAGAGGGAAACAAGCATTTTATTCCATTTCATTTGAAAGGTTCCAGCTAATTAATTAAAGGCAAACAATTAATTATTTTTTAACACACTGATAACTAAAGACCTGACAAAAAAGCATAAAAATCTTGAATAAAAAGTTGTTCAATAAGCATAAAATTTGAAAAAAATCATCTCATAAGCACAGTGGCGCAACCAGGATTTGCTCCTGGGGGGGGGGGGGGTTTCCGGGGGGGGGGGCTGATCTCAAATATTTTTCTGTGAAAAATTTTTTTTTTCGCAGAACCGAAGTTTTTTTTGCCTTGCGGGGAAATTTTTTCCAGTCCGTAAAAATATTTTACCTTTTTTTTTAGAGACGCTAAAATTTTGCCGCCCCGTGGAACCAAATTTTTCTCCATGTGCCGTCCGCGGAACCAAATTTTTTTTTCCATGCGCCGCCCGCGGAACATTTCCTCTTTTGCGGAACCGAAATGATTATATTTTTTCTTTTCTATTTGTAATATATATATATTGATTTTTTTTTATCTCCTGGGGGGGGGGGGTTAAAACCCTAAAAACCCCCCTGGTTGCGCCTATGCATAAGCAACTTCTACTCATACGTAAAGGGAATAATCCCCCCCCCCCCCTCCCCGAGTTTTGTGTAAAATATTTTTCTTGGAAATTAATTTTTATTTTTAATATAAAATTTTAAAAATTAATACCTAAAAAGCTTATTTGTATATAATATATACAATATAGAATATAGATATATAGAATATATAGAATATATTATATTCTGGTAAACAAGCACAGAACACAACTTTCGATTACCGAAAGTAAGAGAAAGTCTTGAGCTGTGCGGCCAGTCACACCAGATTACCCTCTCCCACTACCACGAGGGCCAGAGTAGGGGGCTACGGGGGGGGGGGGGTAAAGCTCGCCGAAGGTGGGATTTACGCAGTTGCAGAAGGATACATGAAGTTTTTCCTGAATAATAATTTGAATTATATTTAAAAATTATATAAATATACGTAAAATAAGCTCAGAAAAGCACCAAGGGAAAAAAAGCATAAAAACTCAAAAAAAGCAATCTCAATACACTTAGTTTTGCCTAATTCGTGTAGAAAATTAATATCTAAGGGTTGCTTATAAAATTCAGCAATAAGCATTTTGCTTAAAATCCGGTCTTTACTGATTACTAATTTAATTATCTCAAAGATATAGACAGAATTTTTTTTAAATATCTTTTATTTAATCTAAAATTTTTTTTTTTTTAAATAAAAAAAAAAGGACTTCTATAAGTTGTGGATATTTTAAATAGGTTTAATTTAAAAAAAAATTGAGGTCGATAGCTTCAAAATTGTGGCCGCTGGAAACCTCTCAAAATAAGCACCTCGAGACGCGCACGTTAAACCTTTTTAGAGCATTGTTGAAGTTAATTATTATCTTAGACCTTGCACATAGAGCGAGTTAAGAAGAATAATGAAACCATTATATCAAAATAATATAAAATTTGGGAAAAATATTTAATTTGATAACCATTGTACCTCCTCGGTCAAATAGTCAACTTACCACTTTCGAAGATCTTCTCCTTATGGTTGATGAAATAATAAGGCGAGAAAACAATCGGCATAATTGGAAGATTATTCTCAATGGCGATCTTGAAAGCTCCAGCCTTAAATGGTAACAAAGAGCCATTATCGTTGCGTGTCCCCTCGGGAAAGAAGAGCACCTTCGATTTATTTTTATGGATCCTCAGCATTCTGTCTCTGATTTTATTCATCGTCTCTTTGCTATTACGGTCAATGAATAATCCATCGCATAGATAGGCGATCAACCCCCAAGGACCGAGATATTTAAGATTAGATCGCCCGACTACCGTCGTTCTACCGACGTCCATTACAATATGGCCAAACGCTGAAAATTAAAACTAATTAATACTACTACTACAAAAAATAAAAAAATAGTTTTTATCAAAAAATTAAAATTGTCAAGGCTTTTCAGATATATTAAAATAAATGACTTATTTTTACTTTTTTTAAAAGTATTTTTCAGCATCATCTTATACCATAGACACTTTTAAACGATACAAATATTCTTTACGATATATTTGGTTCCAGGCATATTTATTTAAATCATTTGGTATCCAAAGGACTGCCTGGGATCCGAACTCGGACCCTGTTATAAATAAATTATAGATAAAATAATATAAAAAATGCATCTTGTCATTTATTTTATTATTATATATATAAGGTATTGTGCCCCGGGCGCGAGTTAAGCTCGCTGACCAAGAGATTTTCCCGGGGCTACAGGCTTATCACAACCTTTCGTTCTGTTTTTTAGCAAAAAGAAGATAGGAAAGAAGTCTATTAACTTCTTTGGAATTTTGAAAACAGCACCAGAATAGCAATCTTCAGTCATGTCCAATATGTGGCTGTGGATTTCTAGGGAAGGATGTGTGGAGGCAAAAGCAGCTAGGCAAATAATACTCTGAATGCTTTTCCAATAAGCGGAATAATTAATGCAAGAATATGCTTAAAAATGCACCAAAACGTTTCTGGCTAATTGGTAAAGTATTCAGAGTATTATTTCTTTGCTGGCACATCGTTTTGTTGTGAAATGAAGAAATGGAGATTAAAAAGTCGGACTGAAAATTTATTTCCGGTCTTAAGGCTCAAAAGCTTTATTATATAAAATGAATTATACTTACATTGTGCATCAATTCCACTCTGGTGATTGATAACGACCACTCCCGCTCTATCCGTTTTGAGATGTTCTCTTCCGCGCAAATGGTACTTGATCCCTAGAGGGATTCTCGACAGAGACCATATTTTTCCTGAATCCCTTTGGAGACAACAATAATATGATAATTAGTTCAAATTGCCATCAAATTACTTCTTTTAAGCGTGGTTATTTCATCCTCTAACCAATTCGGACCTTAACTTTGACGATATATCGGAGATAATATGACCTTTATAAGAAGTCTATATATGATCATTCCTCATAAACATGGTCATACACCCGTTTATCTAATCTCTATATTTTAAAACCATGACCTTTAATAAAAGCGAAATAATTTCTAATCAAAAAGACATTCTTAATGATAAATTTAAACGTGAAAGATTAGTTTAGGCATGGGGGAAAAAAATAAAAACATTAAAATAAACAGAAATGAATTTCTCTAAAGTGACTAGATTTTAGTTTCTTTAGGGCGCGCGTCTCGAAAAACCGTTGGAAGACCATTCACTACCGAGTTACTCTAGGCGGCAAGAGATGGCGTTAGTTTTTCCCATAGGAATACAAGGGATTTATTTCATTTCATTTTAAAGATTCCAGCTAATTAATTAAGGGTAAAAAATTAATTATTTTTTAACACAATGATTACTAATTTAATTAACTATAAGATATAGAGCGAATTTTTTTAAAAATATCTTTTATTTAATGCGATTAATCTAAAAAAAAATTTATTTTTTCGAAAATCAAAAAAAAGGGCTTCTATAAGTTGTAGATATTTTAAATAACTTTAATTTAAAAAAAATTTGAGGTCGATAGCTTCAAAATTGGGGCCGCTGGAATCTCCCAAAATTAGCACCCCGAGACGCGCGCACCTTAAGAGGTCTATAATAAAATTGAATTGAATTTGTACCAATCTATAGAAATACTCCAAAAAATAGGAATGGGGTCGAAATAACCTTAAATGCCGAAAAATAAAAATAAACTCTGATTTTAAGCCAGATAATTTTTTAGGTGCGCGTTTCGAAAAGCCGTTAAACGCCGAAAGAGAAGCTGGTTACTCTAGGCGGCAAGAGATGGCGTTAGTTCTCCCCAAGGGGAAACAAGCGTTTTATTCCATTTCATTTGAAAAGTTGCAGGAAATTAATTGTCCCAGGCAGTCTGATGAATTTATTTATATCATTTGGATACCAAATAAATTTGCCTGGACCCCCTAATATAACGTATTTAAATAATGACTAGGCCTATCCAGTAAAAAAAGTATTTTAATATAAACCTACCTTAAATTTTTATCATTAAACGGTCTCAGAAGCATTAAAGGTATTAATAAAAAACTATTAATACTAAACATAAACATGAAAATAAAAAATTTAATATAATATTGAAACGGTTGCCTGGCATACGCTGCCGAAAGCAGCAACGCCAAGCTAAACGCAAACACCTCGAAGAACATTTTAAGACTGAGCGTTCGATAAGAAACAAATTTCGAAAAAATAGGTTTCCGTGCCTCTGATGATTCAGCATTGACGAAAAGAAAGTGAAGCGAAGAGGTCGGGCAAGTTTGATGACTTTGGATTTATTTGTATTTATATAATTTACTCGAATGTTTTATACACTTTTACATATTATTTATACTTGAACTATAAATAATTAATTAATATTAATAATCCGAAGAGAAAGAACTTTCATTATTATTATTTAAAAACCTATTTTGAAGTTAAACATTATATCCTGTGGCTGTTTGTACATAATTTTCATTATTTTAGATTTTCCCATTTTTTACTTTCTCTTACCTATATGTATATGTTAATATACATATAGGCCTATATAGAGAAAGTTTTGGATTCAAAAATTCGATGTCGAGATTTTGACGGATATACACGTTTTGAGGTCCCCTGAATCCAAAAAAGTGGTTTTCGCGACATGGTCTGTCTGTGTGTGTGTATCCAATTTCTAAAGCCTGAAGGAATTGAGCTAGGAGGTTGAAATTTTATATTTAAGTTAGGCACCCCCCTAGGGCGTGAAAATAAGCTTTTAATTAAAATCGGTCAAAAACTACTAGTACTTTACTGATGTACTTTTTCGATTTTCTCAAAATTCGCTCCAACGATTTTGATTAAAATTCAAAAATCATTTATTTTTTAGATGCTCTTTAAAATGTATATTCTTATTTTGCCATTGAAGACCACTTTACTCTTGAACTTCATCGGAGAGATAGGAGAAATGGTTGCTATAGTAAGAAAATATAAATATTTTCCTATACTTATAAATTTTACATCTTGAAATTCAAATGTACCGTACTGTCGGAAACTAAGTATATCTCGACACAAAAAATCTGGTGGGACAAGCACAGCAACCTTCGATTACTGAAGGTAAGAGAAAGTTGTGTGCTGTGCGACTGCCAGTCACACCAGATTTTTATATTTGAATAAATTTGAAGATTTTATACAAAAAAAAAAAATTATAAACATTAATGTGTCTAACTTTATAGTCAGTGACTTATTCATGTGGCCCCCACTCTCCAAAAGCAAATAATATTTCAAAAAAATAAAAAAATTGAAATTTTTTAATAAGAGACCTAACCAAAAATATGCCCAACAGAGAAATCAAAAATTTATTTATTTTTTACTAAAATTCTGAAAAAATCGTGACAAAAAATTTGGATACTCCTGGCTTACAAATGGCCAAATCCTGGCACCTGGCAAAAAATTCACTTATATTAATTGGATAGTCCTCGAGTTATGTTTCACATCTAGGAACGTAAACAAGACTGCCGATAGAGGGGTTAAGAGGGGTGGTTAATCTCCCTCTGGAGGGACTCGGGGTCTTGAAGTTCTAGTTCAAATGAAAAAAAAAAAAAAGAAATTTATTTTCTTTAAATTATGACCAGAAAATTAAATAAAAATTAAAAAAGTATCGGTATATCAGTAAATCAAGCCTACTCTCTGGCCGAATTTATTCTAATACTTTATGTCACATGCCCCAGGGTCAATCTTATATAACAATTTTGGTCCTTTGTACATTTTTTTCAAACACGGAGACAGATTATTTTGCTGGGCCCAGTTATTTAAAACCAAAACGTGTATTTCCATTAACATCTGAAATTTTTGACAAGATCCCAATACAAACTACTGTATTGCTTAGCCTATATTTCATACTGTATATAGGAAAAGAAAGTAAAATGCATGTTATAATAAAAAAGAAGAAAACTAAATTGGTAAATATATCTATTTACAAAGTTCTTTTATCTAGCTTAGATATCCTGGCAATTAATATTCGAGGCTATTTTTTTTCCTTTTATATAGCTTACAGTAAATACACTCGCGGACAAAAAAATCGAGCCACCTATTTTTTTTTTCAACTTCACTTATCTCATATTCAAGGCATCCGATTGGATTAAAATTGGTGTCATTTTTTAGGTATTTTATTGCAATTTAATAATAAAAATAAACTGTTTCATTTTGTTTTAAAACTTTTTGATTTATTGAAAAATAATACAAACATAAGAAAACTTGGTTATTCGAGATTATGAATAATTTCATTATTTCTTAAGAATAAAAAATTTTGTTTTGAAAAATGTTACTTCAATATCTTGTATTGCCCCCTCGTGCCTTAATAACTGCCTGCATTATTGATTTCATTGAAGCAATTAAACCAAAGATGGCATCCTGTGGGATATTTTCCCATTCCTCTTCCAACGCGAATTTTAGCTCAGCAATCGTTTCTATAGAGTTATTTCTGGCTCGAACTCTTCTTTTTAGCTCATCCCAAAGATGTTCTATAGGATTCAGGTCCGGGCTGCGTGCTGGCCACTCCATTGTTTGAATGCCGACCTCTTGAAGATAACACTTCACGATTTTAGCACTGTGAGGTTTTGCATTATCATGCATAAACAACATGTTTTCGCCGATAAAGCCAGCATAGGGCATTACATGATTTTCAAGAACTTCCTGAATATAGCGAATAGCCGTTAGTCCTCTCCGATTATTTGGATTGGCTCCCCCATCAATAAAAACAAGATCTGTTTTAGCTTCTAAGGATATTCCACCCCATACCATTATGGAACCACCTCCGAAACTGACCGTCCCGGTTATGCAACAAGGGGCATATCGCTCTCCTGGGCGTCGGTAGACTCTTTGTCGTTTATCATTGCCGTGGAGACATATTCTTGATTCGTCCGTGAAAAGAACTCTGGTCCATTGTTCCCGAGTCCAATCAACGTGTTCAAGAGCGAATCTTAGTCTGGCTTTGCGATGGTCTGTGGTCAATTTTGGGCTAGTTGCAGCTTTATGAGACCTAAGATTTTGTTCATGCAACCTTCGTCTCACAGTACGTGAACTTACAGCCGTCCCCCGGGCGTCCTGTAGTCTCTGTCGAATTTGAACTGCATTTAACCGTCGATCGCGCAGTGCAGTTAGTGTTATAAAGCGGTCGTCTATGTGAGTTGTAACACGATTTCTTCCAGACCCGGGGCGACGGTGATGAGATCCAGTCTCATTATATCGTTGGTATATTCTTTGAACTGATGAACGAGTTAAATTTAATTGTTGTGCCACAATACGCTGTGATAGTCCGCTTTGAATTAACGCAACAACTTGTGCGGCAACAACGGGTGGTGTATCCATGTTAAGTTGGAAATAAAGTGTGCTTTATGCTCTTTCTAAATTTCTGATATTAACTTAAATTGATTTGTTTCAAGATTTAAAATAAAATTAGAATAATTTTTTAAAAATAATGAAATTATTCATAATCTCGAATAACCAAGTTTTCTTATGTTCGTATTATTTTTCAATAAATCAAAAAAGTTTTAAAACAAAATGAAACAGTTTATTTTTATTATTAAATTACAATAAATTACCTAAAATATGACACCAATTTTATTCCATTCGGATGTCTTGAACAAGAGATAAGTGAAGTTGAAAAAAAAAAAATAGGTGGCTCGATTTTTTTGTCCGCGAGTGTATATTACATATTCTAGCGATAACTGTTCGATAACCACAGTAATATTTTTTTGCCAGAAAGACGAATTTAAAAATTATTTCTGAGATATTCAAAAATTTAAATAAACGCGTGGTTATTAGGCGCCCTTGTACAAATTGAAATTTGGCGCCCATTTATGGGGTTGTGTTGCATAAAGCGCTGCAAATTATATGTGAAATACTCTTTTATATAATAGTATTCAAAATTTGAGTCAAATTTAAGTAACATTAAATAAAAAAAAAAAAAAAAAAACTAAAGTACTATAAATTTTGGCGCCCCCTGGCCCAGGCGCTCTTGTGCGGTGAACAATTTTGCCACCCCCTCGCGGCGGCCTTGAATTTCTCTCATTTTCTTTCTTATCTGTACAGTATAAATTTATATAAAAATGGGAATTTTGTTTGCTTGACCCTGTATGCTCCTAAACTTTTATTTGATAGAGAATTTTCTGGGGATGGTTTTAGGCTATCATTAAATCATATTAGGGGTAGCCAACCTCCCTTTTATAAAGAAGAAAACTGTATGTGTTTATTCTAAATTGGTAAAAAAAAAAAACTTGCTCATCAATGGCGATGCCAACTAATTAAGGGCAAATTCCGCCTAAGGCAGTCTATGCTACTACTTACGAATATAATATATTAGTTCAACCTAGGATTAAGCTTCTGATTTATAAATAATTTTTTTAATTGACCAAATTAATATGAAACAAATTCTATTTTTTACACCGATGAAGAACCATGACTAAATATTTACGAATTAATAATATAAGGAAGTTTAATTTATTGGTGTTTGAATTCTCATCATATCAAAATTGTTTCCTGGCATGAGTTAATAATAAGTAGTAAATCAAGGATGAGGTAGACAAAAAATTGACCTCCTTATGCATTCGAAATTATTAGGCCAACGCACTTATGTTTGTTATTTGCGGAGTGAAAGGAAGCTCTATCATCTCCTGGTCCGGTTTTTGCATCCTATATTAATTTATCTCTTATATAGAGAAAGACGGAAATGACTATTCGATCTCATTTGTACTTAAACATGTCAATTGCGTCCTTATATCGCGTTAACTGAATATCGTAGCTTGGAAGATAAAACAGAAAATAACTTCGTTCCCTCGCTTTTGTAAATATTTCGGTACCTTTCCAGAAACTATTCTCTTGACTCATGCTCACACCCTTTTCTGATTGTTTTTATTTATTTTTTGTCAACTTCTCTTCAAATTTCATTTAGGCTATGCACTGAAGATGGTCCCAGCGAAGATACCGAAGTATTTGCAAAACATTGGAGTATTGAGAGATAAAATGAGGATTTACTTTTCTATCTTCCTATCTGTTGAGTTTTTGAGAAAGAGTATTTTTGGAATGAAACATCACTTTCATTTACAATTTTATTTATTGTTTTGAGATTGATATGTACATTCAGAAATTCATTAAAGTCCGTTAAGATTAATGAAATAATCAGAAATTTTCCCCCAGAAGGAATTGGATATAGAATCTTGTCTGAATTCTTCACTTTCTACTTCCCTTTTGAGCGACTCAAATGTCTTCAACATGACATCCCGTGTTCTATCCTTCAAAGTGTCAATATCATCCACCGTAAGTCCTTCGGTTGAAATTTCGGGCAGGATTTGAAATATCACTTTGCCTAAAATGAAATACTGCTATTAATTTATAAATTTATTATTAGAGACAAGATTTAGTAAATTTTAATATTTTTTCAGTTCATCGATAAAGTTAAAAATTTCGAAATTAGTTTCCTTGAAAAAACTAAAGATAGCTTACCACTATCGAAGATCTTCTTCTTGTGGTTGATGAAATAATACGGCGAGATAACAATCGGCATAATTGGAAGATTATTCTCAATGGCGATCTTGAAAGCTCCAGCTTTAAATGGTAACAAAGAGCCATTATCGTTGCGTGTCCCCTCGGGAAAGAAGAGCACCTTCGATTTGGTCTTATGAACTTTTACCATACGTTCTCTGATTTTATTCATCGTCTCTTTGCTATTACGATCAATGAATAACCCATCACTTAAGTAGGCGATGACGCCCCAAGGACCGAGATATTTAAGAGAGGACCGCCCTACTATCGTCGTTCTACCAACCTCACCAACAATCGCACTAAAAGCTGAAAATAAAAAAAAACTTTTTTAATATTAAATCTAGAGAAAAAAAGACCACCAAAAAAGAGCACCAAAACGCTATTTATCAATAAAATATACTAGATAATTTTACATATAATGTGGCTGCTTTTGGAATTTTTTGAAAATTTACAGATAACTACTTCCTAATAAGAACTGAATTTAATTATAAATTTAATCACATGGATTATAGTATACTTACATGTAGCATCAAATGCACTTTGGTGATTGATCACCATAACACCCTGTTTATTTCGTTTTATATTCTCTCTTCCTCTTATATAGTACTTGACCCCTAGCGGGATTTTAGGCAGGGCCCATATCTTCCCTGTATCCCTAAAAAAAAGAAAAAAATATTAATTATAAAATATACTGATACATTTTAGAAGACACAACATAGTCTACCTGATAGCTGATAGCAAGTTTGCGATATATGTTTGTGCTTAAGATTAGGCAAAATTGCACCCTCTGGAGTCGAACCAGGACCTCCACGCTTTTGCTGCGGGTGGACTACGGGTAGACCGCGGCGGGTGGACTGCGGGTAGTCCACCCGCCGCAAAAGCGTGGAGGTTCTGGTTCGACTCCAGGGGTGCAATTTTGCCCAATCTCAAGCATAAACATATCTCGCAAACTTGCTATCTTAAACGATATATTGACTGGCTAATGAACAGTCTATTTGAGCATTGATTGAAAAAATTCCATCCTTTAGAAACAAGGTTCTATCTAGTTAATACTCTACCTAAGTTTAGACCCTCTCAAGATAATACTAATAAAGTCGATGGTACCACTATATGTTCTGTATGTGGATGTGGTATATGGGCAGCCAAGGCGAAAAATAACCTTCAAACGTGAAAGAGAATTTTTTAAGAGAATAAAAATTGGTGAAATAGTTGCTAGATTGCCATGTCAACTAACCTGACAATTTGACAACATTTTTTTGTCCTGATGAAGAGTGCGATCGGCACTCGAAACTTCGACTTTGATTTTATTTTTCGCCTTGGCTGCCCATTTACCACATCCTCATATTATATAATATCCAGCCATCAAGAAACAACAACTAGCTTATATGTTCTGTTTCTTATTGTTACAGATTCACTGCTCCTGGGGCTCTCTCCGCTCTTACAATCAGCACGCTGAAAAACCGACTACTGCCCTTTGATCCTGATTTTAACCCTGGGACCTCTCAACTGGTGAGTATTTCTATTTCATTTATAAACAAAAAAAAAACAAAAAAATGACTGTGAGCAATTACTTTTTTAAGTCGACGATACGATCACGTTTCGTGGTCTTCTTCAGAATTTTGAAAATTATAATACAG
>JAKCPI010017613.1:0-91499 GCA_023213315.1 Euborellia annulipes | reverse complement strand
TTGAGATTTTATTTTATAATCTATTTAAATGAATGTCATTTGAATGTGTTTAAAAATCTATATAATAGCGGAATGGTCGTTCGTCCAATCCGACGGTCTGTCTGTCGCCCTCAGTTCCAGTTGGAGAAAATTTTGAAATGAAATTTTGTACTCTTTTAAGAGGTCGTGATGGAGATTCTCTAATCAAAGCCAATTAATTTTAATAATTAAGTAATTAAATCTCTCTAATTAAAAAATAATAAAAATTGTTATATATTAAAATTGTCCATGAAAAAACAAGACGAATGCAGCCAAATATTCTTTTATTTTAAATCTCGGCCTCACGGCTGACGTTTCAGCCCGAGGTCTAGAGCCATCGGCCAGAGCCGGCTGGCAATAATCCAAATCTCTACGGTTTGCTGTGAGCGGACCACATGCTGAATGTTATCGCTGTTGCAAGTTCCACACATTTTGATTATTGCCAGCTGGCTCTGATGGCTGAAGACCTCGGGCCAAGCGTCAGCCGTGAGGCGAAAATAAGGGCTATTTTGGCTGCATTCATCTTGTTTTTTCAGGGCTCTGTCTGTCATCATTAAGCCTACACTCACAGATCTTTTTCGATTGAACAATTAAAATTTTTTTTTTTTTTATCATCAGGGAAGGTGGGAGAGGAGAAAGGAAAAGGAGTCCCGAGAGAAGACCGGTGCCTAGGGAGTAGAGAGTCCAAGAGCTGGCGACGAAAATGGCCAAGAGTTTTTTGAAGGCCAATATCCTCAGAATAGGTTGCATTTTAGTGATGGAAAGATACTCTAGAGCAGGGGTGGACAAATACCCTCAAGCGCGGGCCAAAATGAAATTTTCAAAATGTCCCTCGGGCCGGAGGACTATCCCGCGCACGTTTTCCACACGCGAATGTTTTGGGTGGAGTTTTTCCCTGCCCAAGAAATGTTTTTGACAAAAACTCTATAAGTATCATTCTAAAGTATTTGGACAAAGAAATTTGGCAGTTAAGAATAGATAATAGTAATAATAAATTGTCTTACTTGGCAAACAATTTGTGCCCAGTAAAATATGTCACGTAATTTTAAAGAAATATGATCAATTAATGATTATTAAATAAATCAGTTAATGAAAGATTATAATCGAACAGACCTAGTATGTTGCATACGTAAAAGTAGGGATATGGTTACCGCTGCTCGAAATTATAATACTCTCTATTATTTATGTCACTACGCACACTAATACTGTTGATTTCAACAAAATCGCATAAAAAGGGATTTTTCATCCGAGGGCCGGATAAAGTAGTCAAAATGTCCAGATCCGGCCCACGAGGCCGGCTTTTGCCCACCCCTGCCCTAAAGCCAGCACTTCCAGTACCGGGGCCCTTGGCGGGAATAAACCGGCAAAGGTGCGAGAAGAAAATTTAATCATTCTAAATTACTTTTAAAAGAACCCCAAGGCATGAAACCAATCACTTTGAAAACAAAGTACTTCCTCCAAAAGCGAATTGTGCAGCTAGTAATAGATTAAATAAATATTTAGATATATAAATAGGCAAGCGATCATAATGATATGTATAAAAAAATTGAAAAAAAACTGAAGAATACCGAAACGTCACAACAATTTTTTTTTCAAATGCTATTCTAGCTGGACAAAAATCAAATTTGTTTTATCTGTAATTAAGTTTGAATCACTTCTCCATAAAAGTACCCCGAAAAAGTTACTTTTGTTTAAATATTAATTTTGTCCAGCTAGAATAGCATCTTGAACCACCTGTGCGTCAGTGAGAAAAGACAGAATGAAAAGGAAAAAACCCATTTTTAATTTCCTTGTGAGTTGTGGGCCTTTTAAGAAAATAAAATTAACCCAAATCAAACTGATCTAGGTAGACAAAAAAAAAAAGAACCGATTAAACAAGACAATTGAGTTAACGTTAAAATAGTCTTGCATTTAAAGGTAACCTGGTTCCTTTTGACATGGGAATTGAATCAAGTAGTTACAATTATTTCTTAAAGTTTCGTGGGAGAGTCTCTTTGTGAAATCACATGCAAACAGAGAACAAACAAAAAATACAACAAGCGCTCTCTTAATTATCTGATAAAGCCAAGGCTGCACTTCCTATTTGATGTAACACGTAATAATTAAGAAAATTAATTCTTTCAAAATAATTAGGCCCTCGGGCCTTGGTGTAGTGGTGAGCGTGCTACCAATCAATTTAAATAAATAGGGTCTAAATGGCCTTCGATGCTGAAGAAAACCTGAATAAAAATAAAAAATTAGACCACTTGTCTATCAGCAATCGAAATTTGAATTGGTGGCCCAGAAGAAGGCTTTATAAAAAAAAAAAAACTTTTAGGTAAAGTACTACTTCCAGGTGACGTATTTACTCCCATAAGTTGATAGAAATCTACAATTTTAGTGTAAATAGTATATAACAAATTTCATTGATCTGGCTGCTTTGGTTTTTAAGCAATCGTGTTCACACACGGACACACACACACAGACATAAAGCCAAAAAAGGTATTTTTGGACTCAGGGAGGTCTAAAACGTGGAGAAACATCAAAATCTCGAATTCGAATTTTTTTACGATTACACTACTTTCTCTTTATATTCTATATGAGAAAGTAAAAATGAGTTTTTGATTGGAAGATCTCTCACCTGATGAGCATCATTATACATAGCTGCCTAATGCAAATTATATATATTTCCTCGACATTTAATGGGCCCTGAAGATGGCTTCTAACGAGACCGAAACGTCGGCCCAATCAAATATTTAAAGAAAAAAATTTTGGCTGCTAGTCTCTACTCCAGCAACCCTTCCTTGATAAAACTCAACAGCCACAACCAGGGCGGATTAAAGGGGGGGGGGGGCGATCCCCCCCCCCGAGAAGAAATTCAAACAGTTATAAAAACTAGTAATCAAAAGAAATTATGATTTCCGCTCTTTAATTTCAATTGAATTTCTTACCAATCAATTTAAATAAATAGGAAAGGGGTCTAAATGGCCATAGATGCCAACAAAGTCCTTAAATAAAAAAAATTAACCCCCCGCGACAAAATTCCGCCACTGGCCACAACTACAATACTAAATGAGTTTTTTCACATATAATTAGCTATCTAAGGTATAAGGGATGTTTTGTGAAGTTAGCAACTTAGGCTCGAAAGTCATAGTCAACTAGCTTATCCGAGGGAATAGCTAGTTAATTAGATGTGAAGTAACCGGCCCTACAAAATAAATTTATTTAATAAATAAGAAATTATATATAATATTTAAGATATTATACATATCGCGTACGTGAGCCGCGAAAGTTACACAATTAAATATTTATCAATTCATATATCCGAAAAAATAAGGGTGTGCCGCCGGGAGTCGAACCACGGATCCTCCGATTTGTACTCAGAGTGCCCTACCACTGGACCACAGCACGGCATTCGGATATATATATGTTCATATATTGGAAAGCAAATTTAGTCATTAGAAGAAATGGACCCAAGTTCGGCGCCACGAATTTCTCCCTCGACCAGGTGCAATCAAGATGGAATAATTGAGAAGACCTCAATTTTAATTAATTAATAAATAAGAAATTATATATAATATTTAAGATATTATACATATCGCGTACGTGAGCCGCGAAAGTTACACTCTGGGGGCACTCTGAGTACAAATCGGAGGATCCGTGGTTCGACTCCCGGCGGCACACCCTTATTTTTTCGGATATATGAATTGATAAATATTTAAATTTATTTACTTAAAAAAAAAATTACTATTTAGCTTTTAAATAAAAATTAATATTCTTAATGATCTCTGAGGATCCGGTAGGATAGAATGAGGTAGAGGGAGGGGGAGGGGGAAAGTCCCCAACACAATCCTCGAGGGTTCCAAAGCACTAACACAATAGACTTCCCCCAGCCAACAAAAAAAAATAATAAAAAAGGGAGCAAGCAAATCCATCAATAATCCTTCAGGACAGGCGTTTGTTATTTGGTTTTGTATGTTAATAGCCGAATCTATTAGTTCAATTATTAGAATGCTCCTTTTTTTTTGTTAAAGTTGATTATTCAATTGACGAGAGAAGAAGAATTTTAATTTCTAGAACGAAATACCTTGAACCTGACCTAATGAGGACAAGACGAGTGACATGGCGAATTAATCACAGGAAGGAAGTTCATTATTCTGGTTGGAATTTGTTTTTTTGATTTTAAAAACAATGTGACAAAGAAAAAAAAAATGCGTCTAATGACTGAACTCTTTATTGAAAGAGGCATTGAACTTGGAAATATTAAGCGCCTTCGGGGCTCTTAAGGAGTTCTGCCCGAAGAAACCCAAACCGAGGCCGAGAATTGCCTAGTTGTTTTAATTTTCTTTTTATTCTAAGGAAACCTAATTGCATTTTGGACCGAAACAATTAGGTCGGGACCGCTACAAGTTGTTTAAAAATAACGATTTTAAAATTAAATTGAAAGAACGAATCCCAAAAAGGAGAACGAAAGAATCACGAATGAAGCACACCAGCGCTCTCTGGTGGCTTCGGACTCTATACTAGAGATTAGCCAATAAAAATATTAATTTTTTGTTTTTAAACACTCACACACCATTCACACAGTCTTTTCGGCAACTTAGACCATTTAAGACTTTTACGATAACCGTTATATATATAACTAGCTGCGGTAGGGCTGCGTTCGGCAACCCTAACTTCCCGGTAGCCCCGGCGGGCGGCGTCTCGGGATATGACTAAGAGTTGTCCAGATAAATGTATTTTAATTATTATGAAAAAGAGTTTTTATTTTTTATTTTAAATATTTGATTAATATATTTTTCAATTATTTACACCCTAAGGAAGCGTAATTTTAAATTTTATTAAAATTCGATTGAAAAATAAATTTCAGGGGGGTCAGGGGGGTGATTGAATCTTCTGATGTCTAAAATACGATTTTTCGATTATTTATAATCTAAGAAAGTGTCATTTTAAATTTTTATTAAAATCGAATGAAAAGCCCAAATTTTGGTGGGGGCCAGGGGGGTGATTGAACTTTCTGATGTTCTAAATATCACGATTTTCAAACGTTATTTACACCTCTAAGAAGCGTCATTTAGAATTTTATTAAAATCGAATGAAAAATACAATGTTAACTTGCAAATGGAATAAGATTGAACTTTCTGATGTCTAAAATACCATTTTTCAATTATTTACACCCTAAGAAAGCGTACATATTTTAAATTTTATTAAAATCGAATGAAAAATAAATTTTAGGGGGGTCAGGGGTGATTGAACTTTCTGGGGTCTAAAATACCATTTTTCAATTATTTACACCCTAAGAAAGCGTCATTTTAAATTTTATTAAAATCGAATAAAAAATACATTTCAGGGGGGGGGTCAGGGGGGTGATTGAACTTCTGTGGGGTCTAAAATACCATTTTTCAATTATTTACACCCTAAGAAAGCCTCATTTTAAACTTTATTAAAATCGAATGAAAAATAAATTTTAGGGGGGTCAAAGGGTGATTTAACTTTCTGGGGTCTCAAAATACCATTTTTCAATTATTTTCACCCTAAGAAAGCAAAACATTTTAAATTTTATTAAAATCGAAATGAAAAATAAATTTTAGGGGGGGGTCAGGGGGGGGTGAGGGAACTTTCTGGGGTCTAAAATACCATTTTTCAATTATTTACACCCTAAGAAAGCAACATTTTAAATTTTATTAAAATCGAATAAAAAAAATAAATTTTAGGGGGTCAGGGGGGTGATTGAACCTCCTGGGGTCTAAAATACCATTTTTCAATTATTTACACAACTCTAAGAAAGCAACATTTTAAATTTTATTAAAATCGAATGAAAAATAAATTTTAGGGGGGTCAGGGGGTGATTGAACTTTCTGGGGTCTAAAATACTTATTTTTCAATTATTTACACCTTAAGAAAGCAACATTTTAAATTTTATTAAAAATCGAAATAAAAAAATAAATTTTTAGGGGGGCTTCAGGGGGGTGATTGAACTTTCTGGGGTCAAAAATACCATTTTTCAATTATTTACACCCTAAGAAAGCGTAACATTTTAAATTTTTTATTAAAATCGAATAAAAAATAAATTTTAGGGGGGTCAGGGGGTGGGATTGAACTTTCTGGGGTCTAAAATACCATTTTTCAATTATTTACACCCTAAGAAAGCAACATTTTAAATTTTATTAAAATCGAATAAAAAATAAATTTTAGGGGGGTCAGGGGGGTGATTGAACTTTTCTGGGGGTCTAAAATACCATTTTTCCTTAATTATTTACACCCTAAGAAAGCAACATTTTAAATTTTATTAAAATCGAATGAAAATAAAAAAAAATACAATTTTGGGGGGGGGGGCGCAGAGCGAAAAAATCTTTTCAGATGTCGAATTGTTAGGGGGAGGAAGAGTTTTTATTTTTCATTTTAAAGATTTGATAAATATATTTTTCATAAAGCGAGTTAGATCCTGTTTTCCAATGCTTTGCTATGGGGTAATTGATAACCCCCCAAAAAGGGGGGTTCCCTACCCCTAATTCGATATAATGATAGCCTAAAAACCACCCCCGAAAATTCCCTACCCATTAAAAAAAAAACTCCATGAAAATCGGTCCAGTAGTTTCGGAGTCTATGCGTTACAAACAGACAGACAGACAGACAGACAGACAGACAGACAGACAGACAGACAGACAGACAGACAGAGATTGTCTTTTATATAATAGTATAGATTATATTTATTGGGGTCCAGGCATTAAAATAAAGGCTTAAATAAAATCCTCGGATTGCCTAGGATCTGAACCCGCGATCCTCGGTATAGAAGGCAGGCGCCATGGGCGTAGCCAGGGGAGGCAGGGGGGGCCGTTGCCCCCCTGGCCTGGTCCTAAAAATTAAAAAAAAATATATATATATATATATATATTTCCCATTGGAAATTTTTTTTTAACACCCCAATTCACTACATTAATTTAATTTTTTTTTAAATTTAAATAAATAATTAATACTCTATGTATATATTAATTGCAAACCCCCTCTTTTGCCCTAACGAGGGGTTGGCCCCCTAACAAGAAGTCTGGCTACGCCCATGGCGAGGCGCGCTACTACACCACCGAGGGCACAATATGGATTTTAGAAAAATGGGGTTTGAGAATAACAAACAGCAGAGAGCACTGAGGATGATGCATGTCATATGCGTCGAAATATTTACCAAATAAAGGACGTCAGGAGGAGCGATTAAAATATAAATATTTTCCCATGTTTATAAATTTTACATCTTGAATTTTAATATATCGGCAGAAACTAAATATATGTCAACACGAAAAATTTGGTGTGACAAGCACAGAATACAACTTTCGATTACCGAAGATAAGAGAGAGATGTGTGCTGTGCGACAGTCACACCAGATTTTTAAACCTATGAAAGGTTCACAATTTGCTTCCACTTTTGATCGAAAGAATCTATTTTATTTTCAATCCATTTCAAATTAATTTAAATAAGTGTTTGTTTCGGTTTAAAGTAGAGTGCCTCAATAAGACACGATATTCTTTATTACTTAAGAATACAGTAACAATGATATAATTAGTTTAACATACATTTTTTTCTATTGACCATTAAAATTCAAATAGCGTAGAATCACTCATAAAAACAAGTGTCATATAAAAAATAAGGCAAAAAATTAATTATAAAGAGTCAAACACTACACTCCCACATATTTTTGCTTCTGATGGCGATTTAATTAGATAAATTCTTACATTGTTAGAATTTTTTAAGGCATTTTATTGATAAAATTATCAATTGTTGATTTTGCACGAAACTAAGTTTTTAATGTTGCTGTGACATCCCATCCTGTGGAAGGGACGTAAAGAAGATTTCCTCTCAGTGATGCATTCTTCGAAAAGAGTAGGCTACACGCTGAGGGAGTCCCTCCTCAAACTAGGACATCCTCCCTAGCATAGAAGAGATTGGATAAAAGGAACCGGGTGGAACCAGAAATAAGGATTAGTTCACTAGCTAAAAACATTCGTAGGAGGAGGAGTTAGAGATAGGAAATGATGTAACTTCACGGGGTGCCGGTAGATGGCTACGGCAAGAGGCCGGATGGGGTTGAGGTATGTGTCTTTGTGCACGAAAGCACCTCGGGTAAATAAACGGGGATCCCGATAGGAATTTCAAAATAAATAAAAAAGTCTTTATGCATGATACATACATTTTTATTGCACGAAAATCCGCTAATAATGGAAAATTTGATAGTTTTTAATATAAAACTCTTTAATATGATAACATTAAATTTCTAAATTAATTTTTTTTTGCATATTATAATCTCAAAATTTTAAGTGCGCAAATATTTAAATATAAAAACCAAATTATAAACTAATTGGACAGACTTTTATTTTGACGAGTTCATGTTTTGGACTCGTTATGCGAAACGTCGCTCGTTGAGTGAGTCCCGCTTTTAGAATTTGTTTTGCTCGTTATGCGAATTACTCGTTAAGCGAGGTTCAACTGTATATATGGCTTCAAATGTCCTTTCATTCTTCTTCTAAATGTCATATATAGTTTTTAATTATTTTTTTCATACTCGTTCTGATTTATATTCTATTTATGACACAGTATTAGAGTTTGTGTTGAGATTTCGCTTCTATTTGATGCTCTCTCATTTGTTTTTTTGGTTTGTTTCAGCCGACTTCGACTCTTTGCCAGGTGACACATAAAGAGATGCTGTAACAAAAGTTAATTATATTCTAAATAAAATAAATATTTATTTTTTTCTAATTTAAATATCTTACTCAAAGCTATAATAATATTTGATTTATCAGCTAGATTCATGCGACAATTTAAATTTAATCATTTTAATAATAGTTTAATTAACACAGTGATAATTTTATATTATTATATTAATAAACTTATCAATTTTTGATTTTGCACGAAATTAAGTTTTTATGAATAAAGAATTATATATATCATGTGTTGGTCCATGAAGTAATTATGAAAAACATATAACCAAGTATTTATTAATTTAAATACATGGTTATATGTTTTTCTTAAGTTTTTATGCATGAAACATAAATGAAAATAATGATAAAATTTTTCTATTACTTCGAAAGTCAGGGAACAGTTTCAAGGAGGAGGAGTCAATAATAATCTAATTTAAACTAGCAAACATAAAAAAGATAATTGCTAACAACGTCTGTTTTGGTTCTTTGCAGTAAGGTAAAGAAAAAGAAAATTTAAATCAACTTTAAGAAACTCACCGCTTCGATCCCAAAAGCTAATCGAACCGAAGCTCTGAGTTCCTTAAATAAGTTGATTTAAATTTTTCTTTTCTAAGGAGAACCTTACTGCAACAGACTAGCCTGGGGCCCCTGCAAGTTGTTTTAAATAGAGGTAAAGGTGGTATTATGAGCCCCTAGTTTCTTTTTTGTTATAATAAATTTTTTTAAATAATTTTTGCTAAATTATTTGTGTTGAATTTCAACTATAACAATTGATGGATATATTTAAAAAGTATGCAGTCGATTAAATACACATAAAGTGAAATAATAACAAAAAATCAAAAAAGTTCGGTTTGTTGAAAAAATTTTCTGTGCTGGTATTATGAGCCCCTAGAGTAAATATATGAAAAAGAGTGTTAAAAAGAGGTTAGTAATACAAATATCCTTTATGAAAATCGTATTTTGTTAATTACAAAACTATATTAGTGTAAATAAGTTGGAAAACAGAAAATATTTTATGATCTGCAAAAGTCACAAAAATAAACATCTTTTTCAGTCCCAGCACAGTCATTGTGCGCCCACATTTCACACATCAGGCACTGTATCCACAGTTCTCCTTGATGATTGGCAGAGTAAAGTCCTTCACAAAACTTACAGGGCGTATGCTCATCTCCGAGATTATCAACTCCCACTGGCATTTCCAAAACGGACTCTCCGGTATTGACGGACCCACAAAAATTGGGGCTCATATACCAGGCACAGAAGGAGGCTCACATTACCGACATAGCCATATTGAATTTCCTCAAAGCATATTCTATCTTTGTTACTGTCTAAATTAATTATCACCTACATTAAATCAAAGCTTAAAACCTACTCTATTAGATTGCGTAGCCTATTAAAGTAAATGTAATCGAATAATGATCATAATTAAGGGCTAAACAGGTCCCTTTCAAAGTTTTTGAGTAGAAGAAAACACAAACACCTGATTTATCCACCATCTATCATCAACAACTGGACCAAAGCTCTCTAGAGGCCTAAAAAAGAACGGAACACAGTGTTTCCATCAATCCCCATTAGATTGTGTGAACCCTATGACGAGATATATTGGGGGCTCATAATACCTACAGGGCTCATATTACCACCTTTACCTCTACGTATAATATCGTTTTAGTATTTGATTTAAGAATGTTAAAATTGGAGGTACTTGAGCTTCACCTTTTTAGAGGATTCTATTCGGCCCTTTCCCTCATTCTTCGGGCTCACAATGCGTGTGCGAAGAATAGTTGCGATAATAACGCATCGAATGCACTATTTCGTGAAATACGCAAAGATTTTGTTGCCCAATTCGCGAAATAGGCATAAAATTGGCTAATTCGTGAACTCGGCAGAGGCGATTTCATGAAATAAGCAATTTCGCCAATTGGTAACATATATATATGAAAAAAAGAATATCTTAATTTATAATTACCTCATTTTAAATTCATCGAGACTCAAAACTCATAATGAATTCTGAAATTTTGAGTTTCTATGAAAATAATGTCCAAGGCATCGCGAGTGTCTGCCTGGGATTTGATTTCCCTTTCCTCTACTTCTTCCTATTGACATTCGTTACTATTTGATGCTCACTCATTTGGTTATTATTATTATTATCTGTATTCGCAGAACATAAATGAAGATGCTGGAACAAAATAAAAGAATTAAATTCAATATATATTCCTGACTTATGTCTTGATTTATTAGAAATCTTTAGCACCTGTGAATAGTTATATTTCGAATGCTTTGAAAAAATAAATGAAAAAGAATTGTAAGTCAAATTTTGTCATTCCTTGTCTCTGAGACCTTCTTTCTATTTCGAAATAAATAGCTACAAACTCCCTACTTCATAGTACTAATTATAAATATTAAGTGAAAAATAATAAATAGAATAACTCTCACCAAGTGGCTATGACCGGGGACATGACGTTGAGGTATCCGGAAATAACGATTACGACAAAATCTATCTTGGTGGATATTCTGAAAATAAAAAAGGAAAAATATTATTATCAAATAAAGAGAATTCATATTACGTTATAGAGAATTAATATTAGTTATATTAAATTGAGTAAAGGAATAAAAAAGGTTTAGATTTATGCGTTTACAGATAGACTAAGGCTAACCTGTTGTTAATCCTTTTATATTGCCTTTAAATTTTATTATTTCTATCTAAGCTTAATTCTTTATTTAAATATATCAATACAATTCAGAAATGACTTGCTTGAAAACCGTACAGTGGGTGATATTTAATTTTTAAATCAACTATGCGTTTTTACATGTGATTAATTCATTGTTTTCTTAAAAAACAATACTTGTAGTTTAAGTAAAAAAGATTTTCATTTTCTTTTATAAAAACAATGAAATAATCAAATGAGAAAAGCATGGAGTTGCTTTAACTTTGACAAACACGAGTCGGATTGAAAAAACAAAAATTGAAATTGAATTGAATTTGAATATTTTCTATTCTATTGACTAATTTATCTCCCTTAAATTGTGTTAAATTCTTTTAACTTGTCCGAATTATTATTTAATTGAGTATATTAATATATTAATAGTGTGAATAAAAAACTTTGGCACAATACAACCTGAGATGAATTTAAAAAAATAAAATATTTTTTTATATTTTAACGTCTAGGAAGCAATATTAAAAGTCTTTATTTAATTACTTTGCATTTTCTTTGAAACTCTCGAGCTTGAAGCAGTTGAAGTTTCTTCAAAAATGAATGCATATATATATGCAGGTTGTGTCAATTCAATGCATGTGTTCTTCCTCAGACCTCCATGAATATCAGAAGACGAGAAGTTCTTTGCTCTAAATCACATCTAAAATTAAAAATAAATCAAATATTTAATAAAGAAATCCATTTAAATAAATATAAAATTTAATTAAAAATAGAGAACGGTCAGGAATCAAAAAATTTGACAGGAATATTACATTGAGAATTGCAAAAATAATTATTTTATAAATAGAATTTGAAAAATTCATTAAATAATATACTGGGAAATAGAATCTTTAAAACAAAACACACATTTATTTAAATTAATTTGAAATAGTTGGAAAATAAAAGAAATTCTTTCGGTCCAAAGTTGAACCAAATAGTGAAAGATTTAATAAAACGAATTATCTAATTACATATTGCATATTGAAATTAAATTGAAAATAAATAAGAAAGGATTAAAAGAGGTGAAATATTTGAAATAATAATAAAAATTGAAAGTGCAGACAAAGATTCACCTGTTGACTCACGAGTTTCTCAAATTCATATTGTTTTATTTAATGAATTTATTGAAAATAATAATCCTCTACCAATGAAATAAATATTTAAAGGCATTACTGACCTTCGAAAGTGAAAAGATATTGTCTATGAGTGAAAATAATTAATATTGATATAAGTAAGTTGACAGGTGGACATTTCCAAGTTGGTCTATTTATTCCCTGGACTGGGCAAGTCATGGAAGAGATAAAGAGACGAGGCATTCGCTCGCGTTACCAACGGAGTCAAAGATGGCAATCGAGCTCCGAGGTTCTTTTTCTCAAATTCAGAATAATCAAATTAAAAAAAAATACTCCCTCTGTCCCATAATACTTAATAGTTTTCTGCATTTTTCTTATCCCATATTACTTGATATGTTTTTTTTTTTTTAATTAATTTCTAGACAAAAAAGTTGATTTAATAATAAGCAAGCGCATTGGATCTAACCACAATAGTCCCCAGGCAGGGGGGTATATAGAAATTTTTTTCGGGGGGGGGGGGGGGCCTCCAACCCTATCAAGCGTTTTTGTGGCATAGAAGAGTAAAACAGGCAGGCCCGTCGCACGGTCTGACGCCTGTTGGAAAGAGGAAGGAAGAGACAGACATAGAAAGAACAGCAGGACTGTCCCAGCTCGGGCAGCTCTTAGGAACGACTCGTCCATGTAAATACAATGGGTCATTGAAATTGGAATCTATTGGAATATCAACTAAATGGTATTATTAAGAGTTTCTTTGCTTACTTTTGCTTTTTCCTTGCTCGCTCCCGCAACTCTTGATATATATTGTGCTCTTGTTCAGAGGTAGAGCATTAACTTCTGATTTCAAAGGTCAAGGATTCGCATCCCGTCCCAGGCAAAAAATTTATTTCCATTGAATTGGATATCAATCAATTGAAATAAATAGGGACGGGACTATATTGCCTATGTTTTTTCTTCTTTTGGGCCTCCTCCTCCCCTCATAGCCCACCTAACCTCACCTTTACCTAAAAAAAAAAAAAATATATATATTAGTTTCCATATTTTGATTTCATCACTTAATGAAAATTTACTTACTTTTGAAATTTTGTTGCTTTCAAAATTATTCTTCAGAAGACTTCTTTTTAACTTTGCTCAACAACCTTTTGAGGTCCCCTGAATTCATTTAAGTACTTTTTGGAATGATTGTGAGTGTGTGTGAGTGTGTGTGTGTGTGTGTATATCTGTGGTATTTTTTTTTCATCAACAAAAACTCTAAAACTATTCATTCAATTGTTTTGAAATTTTGCACACATAAACTAGGGGTAGAGGCCAAGAATTGAAAAGCTTTTGGTAAACATCGGACCATTAGGGGGCTCTAGAAGGGAGGGGGCAATATTTTTTTCTTGAATAGTGGGGGAGTTGTGCGCTCGGCTCACCTTAGTCCCACCCTTTATTTTATTTGCACTTCACTTTATAGAATATATTATAAAAAAAAAGAAAAATTCATTTTACAAAATGATTTCAAGGCTGTTAATATAAAAATACAGAAAAAATTGTCAAATATGATTCCACCACAAGTTCAAAAAACAGTGGCGTAGCTAACTCTAAAAGGGCAAATTTCAAAAAGGTGCATTTCATTTGTATTTACTTACCGTGTATATTAAAAGCTCCAAAACAACGAAATTCGATGAGTTGATACCCATAGATGATAATAATACACCCTTCAGCCAAAATGTTTCCTTCATTTGTTTTATTTAAATAAGTTTGTTTTTATTTAATTAAGATGGAAACAAGAACGTCAAGGAAATACAAGTCATCTGAAAAATATAAAATTTGAATTAGTTTTGCTCATTTTATTTTAATAACTATTGTATATGAAATTTACTTACTTATTAAAATTTAGCGTAATACTTAATCTTGGAGACTTCTTTTTCTTTATAATAAAACAAAAACAAAATTTGGAAAGAATTCAAACAACAAAAATGTGTTATACTAACAATTCTTTTTATTATTTGCATTAAAAAGAATAGGCAAAATTTAAAAAAAGAATTGTGATTTATAATGCGAAAAACAGTAAGTTTGGTGTCTGGAGAAATCGTATCAGTGAGAATGAACGTGATTATTTGGATTGCGAGTAAACGAGAGACCAAGGGGCGAGATCCTACCTAGCCTAATTAGAAATACGAACGAATAGTAATTGAATATACCCGGTCCCCACCATCAGATCGGCGGGGCCCTCGGGCCTGTCCCTGGCCTTAAGGGAATGCGTTATTTACAACCAGGCTAGCCCTGGAAAAACGACATCCCTCCCTGACTCTCGTTTACCCATAGAGCCACCTCAAACCCAACCTCAAAGAATCGTTGATGGGACAAATCAACGAGAATATAATTCATTTTACCTCTCTGTTGGATCCTAAATACAAATACAATCAAGGGACCCTAAAAAAACGAATTCGCTAAAGATTAGAGAAGACACCTGAAACTAATAGCAACGACGAATCTCCAACAGAGGCCTAAATTGAAGAATATTCTCGTTGATTTCTCCACTATTAGCTTTATGCGGAGTAGCTGCAAGTTCAAAAATAAAATCCCTCTCGTTGGCATGGTGCATCCCTCCCCTCCCCTCTATATTTAAACTATTAAACTACAATTTAAGGTGTGAAAATCAATTTTCAAATTATTGATCGAAACGTAAATACATTTAAATTTGTATTCATATATAAATCACACCTTAAGTTCTAGGTACCAAGTTGATGATGTCCCTCGGTGCAGGAGAGAGAGGCATCCTCCCTCCCGACGCAGGTGGGGAGGAAGTCTAATCTAATTTTTATTAAAATTTAAAAAAAATTAAGTTAAATTTTTAGCAAAAATTTTTTATAAAAATTTATATCAAATTTTTGAAAACTTTTTTAACGAAATCCAAATTTAATTAAGAAATAAGAAATGAAAATTTTTAAATGCAAATTAGTTAAAAGTGAAAATTATTAATTTATTCATTAAAACGATTATTTCTGAAAATTATCTATTTAAAAAAAAAATGTATTATTGATTGATTTTAAAAAAGAGCTAATTCTATTTGGGGTCAGCTGAAAAGAAAATAACATCCTAAAAAAAGCTAATCTAGTCTACCCCCTTCAAAATTCCTGCACCATGCAATTATTACCTTTGATACCGTCTCGGAGTTCTGTAAAAAAAAGAGAAAAAAAATTCATTAGAAACAGTTTATGTTATATTATTAGATTTATGAATTTATATTTATGTATGTGTGTGTGTGAGATAGGAGGGTATATTTTACTATCAGAGTATGAAATATACCTCTCGGGGCACTGAAGATCACTCGAAGCTCCTGCAGTCGATGTCCTCAGCTTCTCAGCTTCAAAGTCCACTTGCACTGGCGAGACACACACACACGCGCACAAACACAAATCTGCAAAAAATAACATCTTTTAGAATCTCACTCTCTTATCAAAAGATATCAAAATAAATTTGGAAATTTTCATTTAAAGTAATTTATATGAAATTAAAAAATATTATTTGTTGATGTTTCGAAAAAATCTTAATACTGTATGCGTATGTGTAAAGTCATTTGGACCTGTACGTAGATGTGAGTATGGGTTTTTTAATGAACTTAACGTCACTTAAACTCATATACTAAATGAGCAAATAAAAACAAAATAAATCTCTTAATTAATTGGAGCAAGGAATAATAGACCCCCGGCCTATATATCCTTATAAGAATAGGTATATCTAAGAAAGTATTAAATAAAGAGTACTAATATAAATATTAACTAGAGCTTTGCTTGAAAAAGATGATTCTTAAAGACTGTATGCAAGCAAGGGCGGATACAAGGGGGGGTAAAGGGGGTAATTACCCCCCCCCCCCGAGATTTGAAAAAATACCTTTTTTTCGAAAAAAAAAAAAAATTATTTTTAATGTTTTTTTTTAAAGGTCTTTTTCAGCATCTAAGGCCATTTAGACCCCAGCCTATTTATTTCAAATGATTTGTAGTCAAATCAAATGAAATAAATGTTTCTCGCTTGGGACGGGAAGCGAACCCGGGACTCCGGTGCGAGAAGCTAATGTCTTCTCACTGAGCCGCGGCTCCCGGGCTATTTTTAATGTAAAATTTTAAAAATTAATACTTAAAAATATTTATATTCTGGCCAAAAAGTACAGAATGCGCATTTAAATTACTGAAATTAAGAAAAAATAGTGTGCTGTGCGACCAGTCACACCATATTACCCCCCTCCCCGAGAAACACCTCTGGATCCGCCTAAATGATTATCCCCTTGTATGCAAGCCAGTCACTATATCGTTTAACGACAGCATTAATAACATACGAGTATCGTCTAAAGTCTTAAATGGCCTAAGTTGCCGAAAAGACTGTGTGTATGTGTGTGTGAATGAGAAAAAAGTGTGAGTGTTTTTAATAAAAAAAAAATTTCTTATTTGATAAATACTGTACTTACTCTTCGGGACAGTGAACGTCATTCGAGGCTCCCTGCAGTCCTTGAATTCACTTAAAAAATTCCAATTGCACCGGAGAAACACGAATCTGAAAAAAATAACTTCTTTTAGAATCTCTCATCAAACGATATCAAAAGAATTTGGAAAGAAAATTTCTATTATATTTATGTCGAATGAAAAAAATATTTAGATTCATATTTCAAGTAAATGAAATTAAAATGTAAAAAAATACCCAAGGGTGTCGTGAGATATTTAGGTAAAAAAACAGTCCGAAAAAATAAAGTTTTTCTAAAATGATTTAAATGGAAGCGGCAAAAATTTAGCGTAGGACGGAAAAAATTAAGCTTTTCTAGGGAAAAAAAAGGAAGGGTGCCTCTTTGGGGTGCCGTGGACTTCAAAAGGTTGGAAAACACTGCTCTAGTTACTATTAAGTCAAGGGAATATTAAAATATTTAATTCGATAAAGTGTTAAATAAGCAAAAAAAAAACTTTTGAGAAGGCGTAACTCAGATATAAAGATCTCGCCTCTTTTTCTATGGATTGGAGGTTGGCTTCATGTCCTGAGGAATTAAATATTGTATATTTATACGGGAAACTAAAAAGTTAGTAAATGTATAGGCACTGATTAAGAAAGAGGCCACCACACGCGGGCCTTTGTTAGGTATTGAATGTAAGTTCCCTATTTGAAAAAAACTAACGAAAGTATCAATGAGAGAAGTCCACCGAAAGCGGGCAACGCAGCTAGTCGGTTTTTGGTATATTTTGATTTTAATTTAAAATAATTTAAAGCCACCACACGCGGGCCCTTGTTAGGTATTGAATGTAAGGTCCCTATTTGAAAAAAACTAACGTAAGTATCAATGAGAGAAGTTCACCGAAAGCGGGCAACGCAGCTAGTCGGTTTTTGGTATATTTTGAATTTTAATTTAGATCTTATAAAAAATAATTTAAAGCCGCCACACGCGGGCCCTTGTTAGGTATTGAATGTAAGGTCCCTATTTGAAAAAACTAAGTATCAATGAGAGAAGCCCACCGAAAGCAGACAACGCAGCTAGTATAATAGGCCTATATAGTATAATTTGGTATATTTTAGATCTTATAAAAAATAATTTAATCTAGGGTTGAGTTGCAATCCCTTGGATTAGATGTAATCCACCACTGCATATAAATGAATTGATTATTCTATCTCTATTAAAAAATGGAAGTAAATATCTACGGGGGGGCCCAGGAGGTCGAAATTTGCCTGATTAGCTGCCCACCGAAGACGGGCGACGCAGCTAGTTAAGTTGAAATGCAAAAAATACAAAAAACAGGTCATCTAAATGAATGAAAAAAGATTTAGATATAAACTGCAAGAATATTCCTATACTCAGGTTTGTACACAGGCCTACCACCACCCAACAAACTTGTCCTGACTTGCCTACTGACCCTTGCAAGAGAGTCAAGCAGAGAGAGCCAAATCAATTAATCTACTTTATTATTTGTCTTTATTTATTTTAATAAAATAAAAAAATAAATTCACTAATCGCCTAGAAACAAACTTCGGACCACCTCCATAAATAAAAACATTTTGTTTTATTCCTACACGGGCCCTATGAATGCATTTTTATATAATCACAACTACGTTTATATATAATAAATAATTTTTTGTGAAGCCATTTATATTTCTAATATTTAAAATAATAAACCAAGTATTAATGAACGAGGAGAGATGAAATTTACCTCAAATGCCCTAAAAGTTTAGAAGAGAGGCGAATCTTTTGCAGGAGCCCAGGTGAGAGACGTCCGCCCCACGCGACGCCATGATACAAATGAGACGATTGAACACGATTAACGCGGAAGGTGCTTCACTTATCACTGCCCCCACTCGACTGAACTCTCTCTCACCTTCCCATTGAATATAAAGGAATCTTTTCTCATTGACTTAGCATGTAGACTCGAATTGAAGCTGCTCTATGAGATTAATAAGCCAATGGCGTGCCACCTCCGGGCTAGAGCATCCGAGAGTGGGGGAGGCGAGGGGGTGGGGACGGAATCCTCTATTAAAATATATAATTGGCACAGATCCAGATTATTTCAATTAGAAAGAATATCAATTATTAAAAAATTATTTTAAATGGGAAATTTAAAGAAAAATCATTTTAATTTAAAGAGAAAGTAAAAATCATATCTCGTTAAAAAAGAATTCATTTAAATAGGTAACCAAATTTTTACTTTCTCGAAATCGTTGAAATGCTAATAAAATATATAAATTTTTCTGTTTATACACTTTTTACATTTTTACTTTCTCTTACCTATATATGTTATATATATAGAGAGAAAGCATTGAATTCATGCGAAAATTCGATGTCGAGATTTTGATGGATATACACGTTCATGGGCGTATCCAGGATCAAATCTAGAGGGGTGGGCATGGTCAAATCATGGTCGTCCAGGGGGGGGGGGCAGATCATGGTCGTCCAGATTGTGACATAGCTATTTTTTATATAGAGGGGAAAAGCCTTCGAATTAAAGGCCTAAAAGCCCTCAGGGCTTGGTGTAGAGGTTAGCGTGATAACCTCATATACCAAACGTCGCGGGTTCGGACCCCAGGCAGTCTGATGAATTTATTTAAGCCATTTGGATACCAAAATAACCCTCACCCCCCCAAACACATATATTTTTATTATATAATTTTTATTATAAGAGTTGTATGCGTAAATTTTGAGAAGAGTGTGTAAATGTGTGTGTGTGGTGGAGAGAAAAAACAAACTCCCTCGATTCCAAAAAAAAATCATTCCCCGTCGCCATCCACCAATTTTGTTTCGTTTCATCACTTTATAAACATTTATTATTTTTTTTTTGCTTCTAGGGCCGGGCTGGGTACGCCCATGTACACGTTTTGAGGTCCCCTAAATCCAAAAAAGTGGTTTTCGCGACATAGTCTGTTAACAAAATATCTCAAGAACGAAAAGAGCTAGGAGGTTGAAATTTTATATTTAAGTTAGACAGCCACTTAGGGCGTGAAAATAAGCTTTGGATCAATTTCGGCCAAAAAGTACTAGTACTCTACTGATGTAGTTACTTCGTTTTTTTCGATTTTCTTAAAATTCGCT
This sequence comes from Euborellia annulipes, assembly GCA_023213315.1. Lineage (NCBI taxonomy): Eukaryota > Metazoa > Arthropoda > Insecta > Dermaptera > Anisolabididae > Euborellia > Euborellia annulipes. The sequence continues at coordinate 71,509 of JAKCPI010017613.1, read as the reverse complement.
CCAACGATTTTAATTAAAATTCAAAAATCAATTATTTTTGAGATGCTCTTTAAAATGTGTATTCTTATTTTTCCATTGAAATATTCTGAAGACCACTTTTTTCTTGGATGTATTTCATAGGAAAAAGATAAGAGAAATGGTTGCCATGGTAACAAAATATAAATAAATTTTACATCTTGAATTCTGCCCTCGGGGCTTGGTGTAGGGGTTAGCGTGCTAACCTCGTATACCAAACGATCGCGGGTTCGGACCCCAGGCAGTCCGATGATTTTATTTAAGCCATTTGGATACCAAATGGCTTAAATATGAATGCCTGGACCCTAATATAGATAAATTCATAAATAACGGTTATCGTCAAAGTCTTATATGGCCTAAGTTGCCGAAAAGACTGTGTGAATGAGAAAAAAAGTGTGAATGTTTTAAAAAAATCAAAAAAAAATCTTGAATTCTAATATATCGGCGGAAACTAAATATATATCGACGCGAAAAATCTGGTGTGACAAGCACAGAACACCACTTTTGATTACCGAAGGTAAGAGAAAGTTGTGTGCTGTAATACAGTCACACCGGATTTTTATATAAATTAATTTTGCCGACAAGAAGAAGATATTATTAAAGTTGGTCAAACAGAGCGTGACAGACGGACACTCCGCTATTATATACAATATATATAGATAAGAAAGTCATGACGCCTAAATAATTATCCCCTTACTAAATTCTCTCTTACCCTTTCTTGAGCCCCTCCAAAGTTGAAGGGTTTGATTTATAGATTTTTTTTTCAATTTCCTAGTCATGTTGAGTTGTGCCACTCTCTCTCTCTCTCTCTCTCTCTGTTACTGATTGATGTTGATTTGATTAATTGTTGTCGGAAGTGGCAAGTGTCAGTGCGGAAGACAAACTCGGGGCACGCGCCGGCAGGTGTCCGTCCGTCCCTCCTGAACGACTGAGTGACTCACAGACAGACCGCTCAGCGTCCCGGAAAAATAAAAATGAGGGAGAATAAAGAGGGGCTGACTGATCAAATCACATTCAGTACAAACCCTGATTAGTAATTAGAACTGTATTAAGGGGTGGAGTTGCAGCCGGCTGGTGTTTGATTTCGTGCTTTTATAACCACCCCCTCCCCCCATGCTTATCTCCTCCATCTTTAAATGCTTTGATTTATGCTTCCTTTTTTTTTTTTTTTGCTTAAATAAATTTCAAGCATTCAAGAAATAATATATAAAGAAAGAGTTGGTAAAAGAAGGAAATTAATTTTTATCATATAGACCTAATAAATTTATAATTTACGTTTTTACTTTCTCTTACCTATGTATTTATGTAATATATATAGAGAGAGAAAGTATTGGATTCATGTCAAAAATTCGATGTCGAGATTTTGATGGATCTTCACGTTTTGAGGTCCCCTGAATCCAAAAAAGTGATTTTCGCGACATGGTCTGTCTGTGTGTGTGTCTGTGTTCAATTTTAAGCATGAAGGAATTGAGCAACGAGGTTGAAATTTTATATTTAAGTTAAACATCTCCCGGGACCGGAAAAATAAGCTTTTAATCAAAATCGGCCAAAGAGTACTAGTACTTTACTGATGTACTTTTTCAGTTTTTTTTGATTTTCTCAAAATTTGCTCCAACGATTTTTTTTTAAATTCAAAAATCAATTATTTTTTAGATGCTCTTTAAAATGTATATTCTTCATTTTGCAATTGAAATCTTCTGAAGACCACTTTACTCTTGTATTTCATAGGGAAGATAGGAAAAATGGTTGCCATGGTAACAAAATATAAATATTTTCCCACACTTATAAATTTTACATCTGAATTCAAATGTTCCGCACTGTCGGGAACTAAATATATGTCGACACAAAAAATCTGGTGTGACAAGCACAGAACACAACTTTCGATTACCGAAGGTAAGAGAAAGTTGTGTGCTGTGCGCCAGTCACACCAGATTTTTTTTTAAACACTCACGCTTTTTTTCTCATTTACACAGTCTTTTCGGCAACTTAGGCCATTTAAGACTTTGACGATAACCTTTATTATTTATAATATCTATTGGGGGTCCAGGCATTTCTATTTAAGCCATTTGGTATCCAAATGCCTTAAATAAAATCATCGGACTGCCTGGGGTCCGAACCCGCGGAGTTCGGTATAGAAGGTAGGCACTCTACCAACTAGTCCAAGCCCGTAGGCATAATTTACGTTTAATTTAATTTAAGCGCTGGGGAGGGGGGTCCTGGTAACTGATTAGAGCAACAGCCACCAAGCGATACCAAGCGTGACGAGGCCTCGGGTGGGTGGTCCCGAGGTATCAGAATGTGGAACATCTCCATGTTGCCATCGGTACATGCTATTTAAAATAAATATATGGCCTCAGCAGCCAAGAGGAAATTTTTTTTTATTTTTTCGGCATTTTAGACCATTAGAGACTTTTAAAGATAAACAAATTCATATTATGATACATGTGATCCAGGCACATTTCTTTATACAATTTGGTATCCAAATCATTTAAATAAATTTTCATGCCTGAGGCCCGAACCTAATACCTTGACATTTAGGTTGTCCAAATTTGTCAACAAATCAATCACGGAAGAGGGGGGGGGGGGAGGAATTTAAAAATAATTTATATAAGCGTGTCGCGCATTTAGAAAATTCATATAAAAGTATAATAGGATTTGTTTTGAAAAAGACTTTAATTTTTCAAAACAAGACTTTAAGACCTAAAATGGTGCGAAATTTCTTTTTGGAATTCCAACCGTAGATAAATCAAATAGAGCGTGACAGACGGACACTCGGCTATTATATATATATATCTATAGAATATTACTCAATTCAAGTCAAATTCAATAGTCATCATTAAGAATCCATTAAGATTATTTTGAGTAGACGTGTTTCTTAAATATTTTCTATTTCTATACAATATGTTTTCTATAAGCAAAAAAAAAAAATTCAATAAACAAATTGAAATACAGTAGTCTTGCTAATCCGGCCTAAACGGGACGGATTCTGAAAATGCCTGATTACCCGTTACATTTAACAGGGGCGTATATAGAAATTTTTTTCGGGGGGGGCCCCGAACTCAAAAATTTTTCTGAGGAAAATTTTTTTTTTAAGAAACTATACTTTTTTCACACGAAATTTTTTGAGGAACATTTTTTCTATTGCGGAACCAAAGTTGTCCATCCTGCGGAAAAATTTGTTGCGCTGATGTCTGTATATCCCTATATATGTATATGTGTTTGGGAAATTTCGGGGGGGCCCGGGCCCCCTCGGCCCCCCCCTTAAATACGCCCCTGTCATTTAATATAATGCAAACAGGTGTATTTATCTCTTGAAAATATCTGTGATGACACATTGTTTTCTAAAAGTGCCCCTCTTTTTTGCTGCAATATCCTTTTCAACACGCCGGATTAGCCGGGATGCCGGATTATCAAAGACTGATTAGCAATACTCAACTGTAATATATTTGCTGTTAATAAGTATTTATTTTTTTTAGAATCACCTATAAGAAATATATAATTATGGCTTGTGTTTATTTTCTTTTTGAATTCTGGTTGGGGCGTTTTTGCGGCCGTAGGCGATGGCAGAGTTGCTGAGGCTGGCGTCACTCTAAACGGGATGCAGCAGAAGTTTCCGTGACGGAAATTTCAGCTGCACAAGCTTACCAATTTCAATTTTCCGTTTTGGAATTTCCGTCAAGTCTTTCGCTGGCGAATGTAAGCTTGTGTAGCGGAAATTTCCGTCAAGAAAACTTCTGTCCAGACTGACAATTGATTTGACGATCGGCCAATCATTTCTCTTCAGTATTCAATCTTCTTCAGGCATCAATCACTCTTCATCATGCTAATTTTATTCGCAATCTTCTCTCTTTGACGGCGATCTCTTCTATCGAATCCAAAGTTCGGATAACACATTATCGAGAAGCTCGTCGTCGTGGCCGGCATCTCACCGTTGCTTCTCCATATAATGAATTAAATTTGCCGATTGTTTATATTTTTTTACCCAGTGAGCTGATAGATGCTGTCCCCGCCACTTCCAACCCCTTTCTCTATGTGTTCTGCTTCTGAGCTCGAAACTAAAATTCCTCCCTTTGGCTGCTGCACCCTCCCCTCTAAAGCGTCACCTAAAGAGAGATACGCAATCTTGAATTTGCAATAATAATAATAAAATGTCCTTTTTTTTTTATTTTATTTCGATTGTAATGCAAAGAGAGACAGATATGAATCGTTGCGTCAACCGCAGCTGGCCATAACAATTGCGCTATCATCATTTATATCTCTGGGCAACCCTTTCTTGAATGCTCTCAGGTTACCGCTTTGTCCGGTCACTTCTTGTTGATTTAGAAAGATTCGATTGCAGAGACTAATTGAAGCCTTCCAGATGATCATTTAACGCCAAGTGTTAATGTTATACGTATATTACCCTCACCCCCCCCTCCCGGATATTACCAGCTCTACCTACTTCCGGAAGTAATTATTATAATTACTATATTTGACTTTTTTTTTCTTTTTGATCAATCAGACGGCACACAAATGAGTAGAGTTCGTTTCCAATGGGGTTTACTCAAATGGAAATAAACATAAAGAAAAATCAACTTGATGAGTTGCATTGCATAAATATTACATAATAAATTAACTTCTCTCTCTCTCTCTCTCGATTTATTGATTTTCTTTTCATCAGGTTCTTTTATGGCATTAAATTATTCAAAAATGATGGAGGGGAGATTTTTTTTTAAGATATCCCCCCCCCCATTACTTTTTACGGAATTAAATTCATTTCAATTATGAAGTATTCGCTTAAATAAATGATAAATTTTATTTGAGATTGAGAATCTAGAATCGTGGGGAAATAGAATTAACCAGACCAAGTTGGTAAAATAGGATTATCGAACAATTATGATTACGTAAGCGTGGCGAATAGCTGAATCAATATGTAGAAGGAGGAGTAAAAAGGATTATTTCTTTATTGGTATCAAACCCATAGCGACGTTTCGGTCGACTATGCGACCATCTTCATGGCCAGGGTTTAGTCAATAGTAACCCACCAAAGTTCTTTGATAGAAATTTATTTACAATTTACGATCTATCACAATTGCATTCAGCGCCAATCGTATAAAATTTGAGTAAATTGTAAATAAATGTCTAAATGTTTTCGGTAAGGAAGGTTTGGATTATCCGGGCGATAACCTCCTCACAAGTTGATAAATTTTCAAGAATATAAAGTACTTTTTACTTTCTCTTACCTAGGCCTATATAACATGTTATGTAATATATAGAGAGAAAGTATTGCAATCATGCAGTGGCGGATCCAGAGGTGTTTCTCGGGGGGGGGGGGGGGTAATCTGGTGTGACTCGTCGCACAGCACACATTTTTTTCTTAATTTCGGTAATTTAAAGGCGCATTCTGTACTTGTTTGCCAGAATATAAATACAAATCAAATTTTTAAGTATTAATTTTTAAAATTTTACATTAAAAATACATTTTTTAAAAAGTATTTTTTTTTTCAAATCTCAGGGGGGTAATTACCCCTTTTACCCCCCCCCCCCGCCGCCCTTGTATCCGCCCTTGCAATCATGTCAAAAATTCGAAGTCGAGATTTTGATGTATATACATGTTTTGAGGTCCCCTGAATCCGAAAAAGAGGTTTTGCAACATAGTCTGTTTGTCTTTTTGTGTGTAACGATTTTTAGCCTGAAGAAATTGAGCTACGGGATTGAGATTTTAGGACACTCAAAATAAACTTTTGAATAAAATCAGCCAAAAAGTACTTTACTGATGTACTTTTATTGTTTTGTTTTTTTTTCGAATTACTAAAAATCGGCTCTAACGATTTTGATTAAAATTCAAATTGTTAAGTTAACTAAGATGCTATAGGAAACTAAATATATCTCCACACAAAAAATCTGGTGTGACCAACACGGTGCACAACTTTCTCTTACCGAAGGGTAGGAGAAAGTTCTGTGAAGCGCGCTGCTCACACCAGATTTTTATTATATTTTCTTCTAATTTTCAGTCGAAATAAAGTGATCGTCAGAAAACAGAAGGGGATACCTGCTAAGTTTTCCTTTAAAATTTCTTGTATTCAGATTAGATTCGAGTAAATATTTCTTAATATAACAAGAATTAACTTTTTGTTGTTTTTATTAAAAAAAAAAAAAATTATTGGAATTTTACTTTTTTTGAATTAAACTTTTGATAAATATTGATATTATCATCACATATCTTTAAATAAATTTTCTTTTATAATATTTAAATTAATTATAAAAAAATCTTTTTTTAGTATTTTAAAATGTATTTAATATATTTTTTTACTCCACCCTTTATACTATAATTCTCAATATTTCCAGAGTATATATTATCTCGTGTTTTTAATTACAATTAAGTCTGATTAGTCATCCATGTTTTATTAATTACAGATTAACGTTTTATTGTAATCCCTTTTAATTAACCAACATTTAGGGATTTTCACTTTTTATTTTTCCTTTTTTTTTTTCTTTTTAATAAATATTGATCAAATAAAAAAAATAGGAAAAAAATGAAATAATCCTTGAGCAATCATTTTGTAAAAGGTTTTTAGGGATCATTTGATCGAAGCAGACGTAATTTATTAATCCTGTCCCCAGCCTAGTTAAATCGCACGTGTCTTATCAGGGATAAGTGATAAGGGTCACGACACAAGTCCTTTGTAAATATGTAATTTAGCTACTGTTTCATTTCATATGTTTGAACGTTCAAATAGAAAACACACCTAAACTAACAAAAAACTACCATATTTTGGTTAATAATAATTTTATCAACCAGGGGAGGGGGGAGTGGGGGGGTGGTAAAGCTTTATTAAAGTAAGTCAGTCCATATAATGGTGGCGGTGGTTGGATAAAATTGTGAGTGACATACGGTCAAAGATAAATCTCAAATCTGTAGAAGGTCAGAGGGAATTAAATCCCAATCAGTGAGAGGGAATAAAATGTTTGTTCAGAGAGAGAGATATGTTCAATAAAAAAAAAATTAAAAAATAATCCCTAAAAAGAAATTAGGTTATGATAAAAGATAGACAACCCTAAGAGCAGAGTGGAGGATTCAAGAAATAATAAAATCAATTTCAAAGTCCATTAGATGTTCTTTTATTTTCTTTTTCGAGAAGCGACGAGCCTACAAGAAGGTGACTGGAACTGCTAATGCTAACTGCTTTCTTCGATCCTCGACCTGGGGGTGAGTCTAGCCACTTCGGGTTCCGACTTCTCATAATAGATCTGAATTGGAGGAATCATCCATTCGGTCCATAAAAACTAAAATTAGAGATTCAAAATTAAGATGGAATGCCGCAAAATGCATAGATTAATGAATTTATTGCCAAAATGCAGCATCCCTGGCCAAGATGAAAATATCAGCCATTAAAAATACCGCCACTGCTTGGAACCTCTTTTCGGAATACACGATGGTCGACATCGAATAAACCCTGGTATGACAACAAGTGCTTAATGGCAAAGAGAAACTTGAAAGAACGCTTCCAAAACTTCAAAAAGAGCTTCAGTGCCTTCGAGCTAAACCGATGCCCTGATTTCGGAAGATGCTCCATTGTTATGCTGTTAAATTTCTAATAATGTGTTATTGTAATAAACTTTGTAATTTATTTTTCTCTCTTCACATTTTGTACACATGTAATAATATTTTATTTTTACATTTGATGCTGAGTGCTGATGGAGAAATTTCTTCCAATTTTTCAAAGGCATCTTGCTTGCATTTTCTTCATTATAGATATGATGTTTTTTCCAAAATCCTTTTCAAAAATATAGCGATTTTAGTATAAAAGGTGTGTTGTTGTTCGTTCAAAAAGAGAATTGTATATAGCCGAAAATGTTTGTTAATAAATATTTAGGTAAATAAGCATTTAAAGAATAGAATTATTAAGCTTCTAATACCCGTATTCATAGTCATTGCTTGAGGAACAAGGGATCCTTATGCCTATATAGGATTCCTTCTTCCTCAAGGAACGACTATAAATACGGGTCTAACCGTTAATGCTGCTGTTTGAATAAATAAATAATTGCAATAATCAATGCAAGATCTCTCATCTAATGAGAGATATTTCTTGACTCTTATTGGGCTCTGAAGATCGAGACTGAAACGTCGACCCAATAAAAATTTTAGCTGCCAGTCTCTGCTTTTGCAACTCTTCCTTGATCAACTCACCAGCCACAAAAAAATAGAAATAATATATTTGTCTTCATCTATTATAAAAGGAAAAAATTTCGGAAAAGTTCAAAATATAAGTAAAGTTCAAAATAAGTAATTAACGAGAAGTTAGCTCCCTTAAATTTATATTTTTGTCTATTTCTCAAAAAAAAAAAAATTAATAATTTTTACTACTACTAAAGTAGTTAGTTAGTTCAAAGCCTTGAAAAATTCCAACTAAAAAAATTTTTCTTTAAAATTTAAAATTGAAGATTGATGTTCTCAATAATTAAGAAAAATTTTAGGAATAATTTTCAGAATAATAAAGAAGAAAAAGAAAGAAATAATGAAAATAAAAATGTGTCATAGAAAATTTCCAAACAAAAAAATCTTCAAAGTTCAATAAACCAGAAAGAAATATTGTTGATCCATAACGCAACGTATTTTTTTTTTTTTTGATTGGGGTTGATGCTCAATCCAGGCATCCCTCATAAACGCCTAGAGAGATGGGCATCCTTAATTCCGGACGAGTCTCCCCGCCTGCCTAGAGCCCAGGGGCCCTTTTCATAGGGTGGGGCCTATGGTGGGGGGTGTGGGCGTGGCCTGCGCCCATTGGTCCAAGGGCTTAAATCAGAGGGTGTCAATCTGTAGGGAGGCAGGGCAGTCAGTCAGTCGCCGTCTGTCTTTCTCTCTCAACGCTCAGGCTGTGATTTTTTCTAGTGCTTGCTTGCCTTGCTTACTTCCTCATCTCCTGTTGGATTAACCCCTCGCAGTTATGGTGAGTTTTTTATTTTGTTTTTGTAAACACGCGTAGTTTTAGCGATTGACACTTTAAGTAAGTAAGAGTTTTATTTGACATACATTTCTTTATTATCTTTTTTTTTTTTCAAATTCTAGACCATATAGACTTGAAACGATACAAATTATCCAGGTACAGTGAGGGACAATATTAAGTCCCACCCATGCATTTTCTACTTGTGATTATTTAATTGTATTTATAAAAGAAAATGAAATTTTCTCGGTTTGAACCATGAAATTTTCCATTAAAAAATATATAATATTTTTTTAAAAGTAATGAAGTAATCACAAGAAAACGCATGGGTGGGATTTAATATTGCCCCTCACTGTACATTTATTTACACCATTTGGCTAAATGATTTAAATAAGTTCATCGGACTGCCTGGGGTCCGAACCCACTCCCCTTGACTTTTAGATTATCAATTTGTCATTTGTAAACGGCCACGGGGGGATGGCGAGTTACTTCTCTTCTTCTGAGTTCATTTAGGTCTTTTTTTGTTTATTTAAATTAACTTGTTTCTATGCCAACCGCGGGACGGTACCAATTTAGTATTAAAAAAAAAGATTTATTACAATCCTCTGAAATCCCGCCTTTGGCTTCCGAAACAATGAAGATCTGCTTTTAGCGAAACTTGATGTCAATCTCATCTATTCTGAACCCTTTACGGTGTTGATTGGTGTTTAGTTTCAAATCAATCAACACTTGCTTTCAGATTCCTCTCTTTGAACAGGACAATGTCCCGCTTTTTTGTGAATTTTACTTTGATATTAAATGGGAAGAGATATAAAATTTCGTCCCAGCATGCCGGGCTCTAGAAAATTGTTTGATCCGTTTATTTCTAAATATCTGTATTATAATACCTAAAAATATTTATATATTCAATAATTTTTGGTATTTATTTTTATTCCCCTTTAAAATAAATAAATGATCTATTTCTTTCTTAATCCTTTTTCTAAATTGGATGGACAAATTTAATTTTAAAAATAAGCGGCCGGGAGTAAAGCAACAAGCAACAAGCGAGCCTTTGAGGGAAAAAATACAAATTTAAAATAAGAAAGGGAAATTATAATATGCTTAACATTTACACACGTTTTCTCTTGCAAAAATCTCTTTTATTTTGTAATCATAAAACACGAGAAAATTCCAAAAATCTAGTTTAAATTTATACCTATCTATAAATTAAAATTTAGGCTCAATTCACAAAATTCAAATCCCCATTTCTCAGCGAATAGCTAATATCAAGTATAGATTTATTAAGGATGAAATGCAGGTAGGCCTACATAAAAAAACATTAAAAAGGGAGAGCTATGCTATAAACGAGATTTAGTAGATTGATGATACACCTAGTAAATTCTAATAAATTTGATTGGATAAAAGAAATTTAGTTAATCTCTGAATGTGTAAATATGGATAAGATGTATTGCAATATTTAGTTCACTTGAGATGAGAATTGATAAGATTCCCTTTTATAAACTTTAGGTGAACAAATAAATATAGTCTATATCAGCGTTTTCCAAACTGGGAGACGCGGAGCACACTGAGGGGAGGCGCGAATATTAGCCAGAGTGAACAATTATCCAAATGATTGCTAAAGTTTTATAAATAAAAGTACAAATAAAAAATATTTTTATAAAATTACATTTTTTAGCAATAAAACCTTAAAAATTTTGTGTTTGTATAATTTTATAAAATGGGAGGGGGGAGGGGTCATATGATTAAATGTTTTTAATAGAGGCGTGGAAACATAAAGTTTGGAAACCACTGGTCTATATGTTTAGAAAACTTTCAAACGCCTTCTCTCGAATTGTTGAATTTCGAACTTCCGTTACTAGGATTCCCAGCAGGCAAAATTTATAATAAACTCCTTATTGTTCTCTTAACTTTGGAGAAAGTTGTGTTCCTAGCTTGTCACACCAGATTTTTTGTGTCGACATATATTTAGTTTCCGTCGGTCTATTGGAATTTAAGACATAAAATTTATAAACATGGAGGAATATTTAGGCCTATTTTGTTACCATGGCAACCATTTCTTCTATCGTTCCTATGAAGGAAAAGAATAAAGTAATATGCCTAAAGTATCATTGCGAATTACGTAAAACCAAGTGTATTGAGATTGCATTTTTAAGCTTTTTTTGAGATTTTATGCTTTATTTCCCGGTCGTGCTTATTTGGATTTATTTTATAATTTTTGCTTCAAACAAGTACATCAGAAAAGTACTAGTACTTTTTAGTCAATTTTGTTCAAAAGCTTCGTGTCACGTCTCAGCGGGGTAACAAAATGTCAACGACCTAGCTCTTTTCGTTCTTGAGGTATTTTGATCACAGAACAGTGTTTTTTTTTTTTTTTTTTTATTCACACTTTTTTCTCATTCACACTCACAATCCACACACATTCACACGTCTTTTCCAACTCAGGCCATTTAAGACTTTAGACGAAACCGTTGGATTGATATATAAATTGTGGGTTGAGGATTTCTATTTAAGCCATCTGGATCCAAATGGCTTAAATAAAATCATCGACTGCCTGGTCCGAACCCGCACGTTTGGTATAGGAGGGGGCTACCTACTACCAAACTCGGGGTACAGAACAGTGTGAAAAACTACTTTTTTTTTGGATTCAGGGGATCTCAAAACGTGCACGTTTTGAGATCCCCTGAATGGCGAGATTTTGATGGATATACATTAGGGTGGTTGCAAGGTATAAGGGGAGAAAATTTTTTTGGCTGTATTTTCGACGGGAACCTCTTAAAAGTTGACAATTGGTGTAAAAAGTAGATTGTGAAAGTTTGAGCTCGATCGGATAACGATAAGACCTGCCTCATCGGCCCTAAAGTTCATCGATTCCCCTAAATTTGACTATTAACATCTGTAACTCCTAAACGGTTAGTCCAACAAAAAAAAGTTCATCAGTAATTTTTTGAAGAGCATTAAATTTACTAAAAAAAAGTCCTTTAACATTCTTTAGTAAAACCAACGGTTTTCATGGTATGGGCAAAAAATCGAATATGGTTAAGAGGCACATCACATTGATTTTCAAATAACACTAATAGGGGTAATGAAATTTTTTTTCGAGTTCCGAAATAATTTCATCAGATTCTTAAGTAAAATGACCTCCTGAATCCAAATATGACCTCCGTTTTCCCCCACCCCGTACCGTTTTTGGGGAGGGAGCCCCCCTACTTATGTTATTTCCACCTCTTAATCGAAGGGCCATGAATTAAATATGGAGGGATAAAAGGAATTATTTTAGCCTTAATATTTCTCCTGAACGTCAAGAAAAGTGAAAAGTTTAAAAACAGTCACGATCGCTAACTTTTTTTCCCCGCCTCTTTATTATTATTTTTTTTTTTTTGTTCATCTAAATATCTCGCGGGGCCCGGGAGCCGTAGCTCAGTGAGAAGACATTAGCTTCTCGCACCGGAGTCCCGGGTTCGCTTCCCATCCCAAGCGAGAAAAATTTATTTCATTTGATTTGACTACAAATCATTTGAAATAAATAGGGATGGGGTCTAAATGGCCTTAGATGCCGAAAAGGACCTTAAAAAAAAAAAAAAAAAAATATCTCGCGGCACCCCCTTAGCCATTCTCGCGGGACCCTTGGGTGCCGGGGCACACCGGTTGGGAACCACTGATCTAAAGTATTATCAAAAAAAGCAAAAGCAACCTGCTCTTGGTTTAAATACCACAAATGATTTAGAAGTTTAGACAATGCTACCCTTGATATGTCTCCATCAAGTTTTACTAAACTTCAGGGCCGTTGAGGCAGGTCTTAGGGTTATTCGATCACGCTCATCCTTTCCCTATCTCACTTTTACATAATTTAGCAACTTTCTAGAGGTTCCCGCCAAAGATATTCGGACATCAATTTCTTGCGACCACCCTAGTGTATATCCATCAAAATCTTGACATTGAATTTTTGACATGATCGCAATTATTTCTATATATTGAGAAAGTAAAAAAAAGTGATAATTCATATAATAGAACGCTAAAGATTTGGCGTTGCTTTATACTCCATTATCAAAGATGAATTGAATAAATAATTCAATTATTTTATCTTCCAGAATGATTAACATGTCTAAAGTATCATCGTTAATTGATTGAGGCTTGAAGGGGGAGGATGTTTAATTAAAGTGACTTTCTAAATGATTTTCCTAGTAATCCAGATTATGCATTTCACTGATAATAAAAAATATAATTTTCTCTATCTGTTTAATTAAATGTTCTTTAAGAGTGTACTAAATGGAGTGGGTTAGAACTCTTTTTTTTTTTTAACATTCACACTCCAACATTTGCCCTCCCCCAAGAAAAGTTGAAATGACGCCACTGCTTGTCCTAGGGGTCAGAGGTTTGCATCACGTCTTGCGAAAAACCTTGCACCGTTAAACGAGCAGCAATCTACTTTTGTTTATAAATGAAATTAGGCTAGGTCTCGTCTTTGGGGAAATTCGGGTACTAGTACTTTACTGCTGTACTTTTTTAGTTTTTCCAATTTCAACAAAAAAAAAAAAGTTTCGGTTCTGGAACTTGATTTTAATTGAGATACCATTAATACAAATATATATATTACCAATCATATGAAATAAATAGGGTTGGGTAGACCCCAACATCAGATCTATTATTTTAATGGCCTTAGAAGCAGAAAAATACTAGAAAGTTGACTAATCAAAATTTAAACGAGGAGAAAATTTGGGTGCCCTCTGAGGTAGAGATCTCACCTTTAATTTTTCTAAGGAAAATCAAAATGCTCGATCTCCTTTTTTTTAGTCAGATTTTCTTAGTGATTCTTCATTAATTTTTTTTTTTTTCAGATGCATCCAAATAATCGAACATGTGGCCTTCAAACAGTCCTTAAAGACGAATTTTTATTAGATGATGATGAAGATGAAGTTGATATTCCTGAGGAAGAAGAGGAAGATCGAGAAACATCACGGAGAAACGGTCGCAAACGAAAATATGGAAAAGGAACGAGAACAACGAGAAATAGGAGTCCAAGCCAGGTATTTAATGAAATTCCATTCTCTATTTCTTTTTTTGTTTGATTTTCAAAGACTCTCAAAAAGTTTGGCTGTGTTGTATTTAGAGAAAAGTCGAAAAAAATTGTAAAAATACAAAATTTAGAAAAGTCCGGCCGTCACAAAAGAGTCGAGGTCCTGATCGAGTTCATAGGGCGCAATTTTACCCAATCATATACACAAACTCATCTCGCAAATCTACTATCAGAAACGATATGTGAGGCTATCAGCGCCAGAACGGCCTAAACCACATTTCACTTTCTTGGTTTCATGCCTTAGAACAGTGGTTCCCAACCTGGGGGCGATTTGGGATATCAGGGGGGCGATAAATAAGCGGGGGGCGATGAGTATTCAAAGGGGGGAAAATTATTAGAGTTTACTAAAATTTAAAAGAATAAATCAAAGAGAAAAATCTCCTATTTACAGGATGGTCAGGATAGAAGAGGACAAAATATTGTCGTGAAAATAAAATAGTCTGAAGATAATTCCAATCTAGAATTGGAAACGTCATTTTTGTTTTCATTAAATAAAGATTGATCGAAAAAAGATTCATTTTTTGTTATTCCCTTCATAAAAATAAAATTATTATTAGATTTTTAAAAGGTTCCGCCAGAAAAGAAATGAGAGAAAAATTTAATCAATTTTTATCTAATTTTTAATTTCGACAACCGATGTTTCGGACGCAAATCGCGTCCTTCTTCAGGACAATCGGTAGTTAGTAGTCCATCTGTATTTTACTAAGTACCGATTGTCCTGAGGAAGAACTCGATTTGCGTCCGAAACATCGGTTGTTGAAATTAAAAATTAGATAAAAATTAAAAAATTTTTCTCTGATTTCTTTCCTGGCTTCCATTTGAAAATTTCAACGTTTCAGTAATTATTTCTGCAGGTTTTGTATTTTTTCACTTTGAAAAGAGAACGTCATCTGAGGAACTTGATTGATTCACTTTGAAATAAAGTACTTTTTTTTGTTAAAAATTTTAAATCATGCAATGAAAATGAAAGGGGGGGGGGCGATAGGTGATAGACAACCTCCAGAAAGGGGCGACGGGCCAAAAAAGGTTGGCAACCACTGCCTTAGAATCTATTAAATCATGAATTCCAGAGTAGTACTATACTACTATATCATGAGAAGTACTGTACTCAAGGGCGGATCCAGAGGTGTTTCTCGGGGGGGGGGGGGTAATTGGTGTGACTGGTCGCACAGCACACAATTTTTTCTTAATTTTGGTAATTTAAAGGGGCATTCTGTACTCGTTTGCCAGAATATAAATACAAATCAAATTTTTAAATACACTGCCCCGCAAAAAAAGTGGCGCAGTTTGTTTCTTCTTAAAAAGACCTATTTTACTCTACCTTAATGATACTGAAATTTATTAAACATTTAATATGAAGTAGCTTATACATTTCTAGGTAAATTTAACATAAATCCATATCATTTTAATAAGTAATTATTATAAAACAAAGACAAAAATGTTGAAATTTTTTTATTAACGCCAAATTTTTAATATTTTAAAATAATCTTTCCTTTTCAGTTTTTCTCTGCTTTATTTATTGGAAATTCTTATAAAAACAAAATTTTTAATTTATATCCAACAAAACATATCGAGATTAAGGACTGGCTTATTTACTTCGATTGAAAAAGCATTGTCTCAAAAATTGAAAATACACATATTTTTCTTTATTTTATTTAAATTGTATAATTTAATTAAAATGTTTTGAATTTGTGCTAAACTTATTTAGAAATGTATAAGTTTATTCATATTAAATGTTTAATAAATTACAGTATCATTAGAATAGATTAGAACAGGTCTTCTTAAAGAAGAAACGAAGTGCGCCACTTTTTTTGCGGGGTAGTGTATTAATTTTTAAAATTTTACATTAAAAATAAATTTTTTTTTTAATCTCGGGGGGGGGGGGGGAGGGACAATTACCCTCTTTACCCCCTCCCCCTGTATCCGCCTTTGACTGTACTACTCTGGAATTCACGATTTAATAGATACTAATAAAACCAAAAAAGTGAAATGTGGGTTAGGCCGTTCTGGCGCTGATGGCCTCATATGGACTGGCTTATTTAGAGTAGGCCTACATACGCCCCTAGTAACAGAGACATGAAATGTCTGGTTTGTTCTTGTGAACCCCCGGTCTTATTGTTAACACACACACTTGCAAAAGGATAGGAAACGTTTTGACTTTTTTGATATTTATTGTTTGTGTTACAAATAAGTGAGTGGTTTAATTAATGAGAGCTATTCTTGATTGTTTCAGGTGCTTCGATTGAAAAAGCATCGACGAATGAAAGCCAACGATCGTGAACGCAATCGAATGCATATGTTAAATGAAGCTTTAGATCGACTTCGATTGGTATTACCAACATTTCCTGAAGAAACCAAACTAACGAAAATCGAAACGTTACGTTTCGCGCATAACTATATTTGGGCATTGACACAAACAGTGGAATTGATTCAATCGGAACCACAAGTGAATAATTTAACGGTAAACGTTGGCAACATTACAGTGTCCATTGGGAATGATGGGAATATGATCGCGACGGCGGCAACAACATCAGCCAGTGGTCGACAACAACAGGGCAATTTCGTGATCAATCAACACCAACAGCAACAACATCCTAATATGGGCCCGATGACGTCACCTATGGGATCGTATACCTCGTGTTCTTGGGAGGCGAGTAGCCCGAGCGATTGCAGTTTGGACTCACCAGAAAAGATTCGACCCCATTTGGATTATCAACAACAACATCAACAACAACAACAACACAGGCATCAACAATACGCGCAGATACAGCAACAACCAACCAACATCTATGACCATTACGGCATGTATCAGTGTCTATAGTGCCAACACTAATTTTTTGTTGTAAATATTGTGAATAATTAGATAGGAATGAATAATTAAAGGGAAAAGTTTGGATTTCCACATATCCTAGAAAAAATAAAATGATTTCTTTACATTTTAAACGGACTTTTAACGACTTATTTTCTCTATTTGTTTCTCTGTATCTATTGCACTTGACTCAAATATTCAGGGATTCGCAGTGACTTTGCAGCCAAGAGATTAAATAAAAAATCTTTTATTTAATTTTTATTCGCGAATTCCTGAGTAAATCTCCACAGCCATAAAACATCAATTTATCGAGTACTTCTCAAATATTTTTCTTCTTTTTATTTTAAAAGAAAAATTAGTTTGACAGACGAAATTAGAGAGGAGAATCGATTAAAAAGAAACAAACCACTAAGGGGCGAAGAAGGGCTTTCGAATTAATTTGATACTCTCCCTTAAATAAAAATGAACGTAAGTCAGTAGCGTAACTAGGTGGGGGCGAAGGGGGGCGCTTGCCCCCCGCCAAGGCGCATCAAGCCTTTTGCGCTCCTCGACACCGACATAGGCGCCCTTGGGCATCTAAGATATAGCCCAGAGACGGTGATTTTATCATATTATTTCCATAGAATGCCCAAAAAATTGATTTCTTTAAAGCTTCGCCCCCTCCGCCAGTTAAACCGCTGACGTAAGTGTATTAATTATGATAAATTTTTTTATCATTTCGTAGATCTCTCTCTATATTTATTTTTTATATAAGCGATCTTTCATAAAAAATTAATTATGATATAGCTATATGTATATTCATAAAAAAATAAAATGAAACAGAACAATGACGAGAGATGTCGAAACGTCGAATCTTCGAATTAGAATGCAAATTTATTTAAATTTTCAGTAATTATTCATTTGGTTTTAGGTAATTGATTTACCTCCTCGTTTGGGGTGGGTTTCGATTTCCTTTCCCAGAACGATATTGTAGTTTCAGTTGAGACGACGGTTTGAAGCAACCTAAATCAATTTTCGAAAGTGAAACTTTTATTATATCGACTCAAATTTTTTTATTAAATTTTTTTTTTTTATCTAAATTTTTCTGTTTTTACTTGAGGCCTGAGGGCCCCGGGGACTCTCAAAGAGAAATTTTCATTATTTTTTTTTTTTTTATATAAATATATGGGGATCTATGCCGGCTCGGGGTCTGGGGGCGGACCGCCCCCCTCCGCCCTACCCCCCTCGGTACGCCACTGATACTATTATCAATGCTCCGCCGAATTAAAATCAATTTTCACACCCAATGCAACATATACATGGAACACAAGAGAGGCATCGTCCCAGCATCCCTATGCTGTTCAGATCACGACTAACAGAACAGAACTAGTCAATTCCAATCTTCCTTTGTCCCCATGATCTCCCGTAATTGGAACAAGCTCCCTGCGTCTATCTTCCCAAAACCTACAATCTTCAGAATTTCAAGGCTAATCTCAACAGGCATCTTCTCAGTTCCCGCAGTTGAGTTTCCCTTTTATGCTTCTCCTTTTGTTTTTATTTTCTTCTTGGCTGCATGAGATCACTTATAGGCCTTCGGACCTAATGCACCCATTCCAAAAAAAAAAATATATATATATATATAAAAAAATATAAAAATTCAATTTTGAAGTTGAAAATTGATTAACTTCCTATATGAAAAAGAAAAACAATTTTTTGCTGTTTACTGAAAAAAACGTTTTGACGGATTTACCCGGTTTTGAAACAAGACGACTCAATTATATTATCCAGGGCCGGATCTAGGGGGGGGCAGTGGGTGCGTGTGCCCCGGGCGGCAGATATCAGGGAGCGGCAATTAAAGAAAGATTTACTAAAAAAATCTGGTGTGACTGGTCGCACAGCACACAACTTTCTCTTACCTTCGGTAATCGAAAGTTGTGTTCTGTGCTTGTCACACCAGATTTTTTGTGTCGACATGTATTTAGTTTCCGACAGTAGGGTACATTCGATTTTCAAGATGTAAAATTTATAAGTATGGCAAAATGTTTATATTTTGTTACCATGGCAACCATTTCTCCTATCTTTCCTATGGAGTACAAGAGTAAAGTGGTCTTCAGAAGATTTCAATCACAAAATGAGAATATACATTTTATAGAGAATCTAAAAAATAATTGATTTTTGAATTTAAAAAAAAATCGTTGGAGCAAATTTTGAGAAAATCGAAAAAAACTGAAAAAGTGCATCAGTAAAGTACTAGTACTTTTTGGTCGATTTTGTTCAAAAGCTTCGTGTCACGTCCCATGGGGGTGCTTAACTTAAATATAAAATTTCAACTTCCTAGCTCTTTTTGTTCTTGAGATATTTTGTTCACAGACACACACACACACACACACACACACACACACAGACAGACCATGTCGCGAAAACCACTTTTTTGGATTCAGGGGACCTCAAAACGTGAAGATCCATCAAAATCTCGACATCGAATTTTTGACATGAAACCAATACTTTCTCTCTCTATATATATTAACATATATATAGAGGTAAGAGAAAGTAAAAAGGTAAAATGATATGAATTTTGTATAGAAAATTTTAAGGAGGGGGCGGGAAATTAAATTTTGCCCCTCGCCCCTTAAAAATCTCGTAGTTCCGGCCCTGATATTATCTATTATTATCCTTACCCCCTCTGCATTTTTATAGGTTTATGACTTTTCCTCTCCTCCTTGACGTAGTGTTTGTTAGATTGTCGAAATATAATTTAAGGTATAATTATCGTTAATTTCTTGTTTTCCAACCAGGCATAATTCTTTTACTTAAATAAAAATGTATCTTTACGTGTTTCTGTTGTGTATTAATGTAGCAATTCTAATCTTAGCTACCTATCTTATCAAAACCTTCCCTGAATATTTTTTATTTTTCAACTTAAAGTTGTTTCTTTTGTCAATTTATTCCAAACCACCCATTCAGTATTACATCAACTCTATACATCAACTATATAATTACTGTGGTAATTCTCTAACAGTAATTCCGTTTTATCTTCTCAGGCCCTTCAATAATAAAAACTTGAGGTGAGTTTCTTAAATGGTTGGTTTTTCTTCGTTTATTAGTAAATTTGGCCTAAATCACGGTCTTTTGAGAGAACGGTTTGAATCTAAATCAATATTTTTTAATATTATCCCAAATAGGGATTTCCCCTTGTTAAAATTAGAAAATACATACTTATTTTAGAAAAGAAGAAATTAATGGCTGAGTGATAATTAGCAGGAACAGGTAGATGTAGGCAGCCAACAAAGAACAAAAACTTTATTTAAATATCGTCGGCGTTTCGGGAACGCATCGCTCCCACCTTCATGACCTACGGTCATCGAAATTACAATTAATCTTTGCAAGTATTTTTTACTTTCTCTTACCTATGTATATATGTAATATATATATAGAGAGAAAGTATTGGATTCATGTCAAAAATTCGATGTCGAGATTTTGATGGATCTTCACGTTTTGAGGTCCCCTGAATCCAAAAAAGTGGTTTTCGCGACATGGTCTGTCTGTGGGTGGGTGGGTGGGTGGGTGTGTGGGTGGGTGGGTGTGTGTTCAATTTTAAGCATGAAGGAATTGAGCTATGAGGTTGAAATTTTATATTTAAGTTAAACACCCCCGGGACCGGAAAAATAAGCTTTTAATCAAAATCGGCCAAAGAGTACTAGTACTTTACTGATGTACTTTTTCAGTTTTTTTCGATTTTCTCAAAATTTGCTCCAACGATTTTTTTTAAAATTCAAAAATCAATTATTTTTTAGATGCTCTTTAAAATGTATATTCTCATTTTGCGATTGAAATCTTCTGAAGACCACTTTACTCTTGTATTTCATAGGGAAGATAGGAGAAATGATTGCCATGGTAACAAAATATAAATATTTTCCCATACTTATAAATTTTACATCTTGAATTCATATGTTCCGTACTGTCGGGAACTAAATATATCTCGACACAAAAAAATCTGGTGTGACAAGCACAGTACACAACTTTCGATTACCGAAGGTAAGAGAAAGTTGTGTGCTGTGCGCCAGTCACACCAGATTTTTTAAAAACAAAACAAAAAAAGAATAAAAAAAAAAAGAAAATATTAAGATTTAAAAAGTCAAACAATCAAATGCGCGTGTGGCCTTTGTTGTCGAAGCGCCTTACACCATTAATAATAATAATAATAATCAAACAATCAATCTCGCCCTTAAGTTGCGCGTCTGGAAAAACCGTTAGAAGACGTAGCGAGTTACTCTAAGCGGCAAGAGATGGCGTTAGTTTTTCCCATAGCGATACAAGGGATTTATTCCATTTCATTTAAAGATTCTAGCTAATTAATTAAAGGTAAAAAATTAATTATTTTTTAACACAATGATTACTAATTTAATTATCTATAAGATATAGAGCGGATTTTTTAAAAATATCTTTTATTTAATGCAATTAATCTAAAAAAAAATTATTTTTTGGAAAATAAAAATAAGAAGGGCTTCTATAAGTGGCAGATATTTTAAATAGCTCTAATTTAAAAAAAATTTGAGGTCGATAGTTTCAAAATTGTGGCCGCTGGAATCTCCCATTAGCACCCCGAGACGCGCACCTTAACATGAAATCTGTCTATGTATTATTTTGGTTAATTTCTCAATGTTCACCATTCAGATTTCAAGGTAAGGGCGAGATTGATTGTTTGATTTTTTGATTCTTAATTTTTTATTTTTTAAAAAATTTGTCAATTTGTATATGTTTTAAATCTCTATCTACTAGTAGGAAATGGAATTTATTTAAGTATGAATGCTTATTTAATATTATTTTGCTCAGGGACCCACATCTTGTGGGTACGTGGATGGCGACCACGAGCTGCCCGAGCTGGGACAGGCAGTCCTTCAGTTCTTTAAATGTCTGTCTCTTCCTTCCTCTATTCAACAGGCGTCAGACCGTGCGAGGGCCGGCCTGTCCTATTTCTTCCGGTCGTAAAAACGTATGATAGGGTTGGGGGAAAGAGTGAGGTTCGCCGACCCCGCACGGCGAGGAGAGAAGAAGAAGAAAAGCTTATTTAATATTATTAGTATTGAAATATTTATATATATTTATTAATACTGTGCAATTTAAAAAAAATTTAGTCTTTTAATCTTGGTCAGTGCTGATGTTTGGGCCCTTTCAACAATAAATTCAACCCAGGCACCTACTACAATTCTCATAGACAATTAAACATACATTTAATGGTATATGCGAATTTGTATTATAATTTTGTATGACATACATGTATTAATCTAAACAACATTAACAATTTATCGTAAGTCTTTTGTTATGTTTTGTTTTTAAAAAATACTTGTAAAGATTAATTATAATTTGTCTTTAACACCAAATAAATTTTCGATGACCGTAAGGTCCTGAAGATGGGAGCGATGCGTTCCCGAAACGTCGACGATATTTAAATAACGTTTTTGTTCTTTGCTGGCTGCCTACATTTACCTGTTCCTGTCATACTATTTTTTGTTAGATAGACATAGTAAGCATGCCTATCTGATTAAGAGTGACAACGCACGGAAACTAACAAATTGCAATTCCATTGCAACAGACCTCCGGAACCTACACCAACAAAATTTAATTAGTATTATGATTTTAATCACTCAAGAGTTCTTTTTTAATGCTAATATTAATATATATTAATTCAATTATCCGACAAAAGAGAGGGTGCCAACGGGAGTCGAACCACGGATCCACCAAATATTTCTATTAAAAAAATAATATATTTTGTTCTAGAGATACAGCGCGATTTTGGGGTTTTCCCAGCATTCCATTGGGAATCAAATTACAATTGAGAGGAAAGGAGAATATACCTAATAGAGCTGTTGTTGGTGTTGCCAATCATCAGAGTGCACTCGATTTGATCTGTGAGTTAAAT
Source organism: Euborellia annulipes (assembly GCA_023213315.1). Lineage (NCBI taxonomy): Eukaryota > Metazoa > Arthropoda > Insecta > Dermaptera > Anisolabididae > Euborellia > Euborellia annulipes. The sequence continues at coordinate 48,788 of JAKCPI010017613.1, read as the reverse complement.
TTAAAATAACAATCGCCCAGATCATATGATAAATAAATATAAATATTGCAGGTTTTGGACGATTTCTGGGAGAACTCGGTTGTTGTTCACCGATTGCTTGGCGTAAAATTAGATATTGTTTGGGCTTCTGCGGGCTCATGTGCGAAGTCATGTTTATTGATAACAATAAGGGCAATAAGGCGATGGGAGAAATCAAAGAAATGATCAAGAGATTTAAGAATTCCGAAACAAAAGTGATTCTCTTTCCTGAAGGAAAACGCAATAATAATAAAAATAATCTTTTGCCCTTCAAAAGTGGAGGTTTCCGAATCGCTATTGAAAACCAACTGCCAATAATGCCGGTGGTTGCCTCGCCATATTACTTCATCAACCATGAGAAGAAGATCTTTGATAGTGGTAAGAATTAGAACATTAAAAGCTCATTTAGGGACATCTCAACATTTTTAAGAGTGGTATGCACCTATGTCGATTATGGAAACCACTGTATTAGAATAACCTAAAAGGGTAGTGCGTCGTTGTGTATCGAAGGTCTTGAAAAATCCGAGATTATCCAAGATAATAAATATTAATAGTCTCTCAGGCAGGTTCTTCATAATATACAAAGCATCAGAACTGGCCGGAGCTGGGGCTGTGATGATAATTTTACATCTTTTTTTAACCCTTTTCGGCTACAGAGGCCATTCAGGGGTTATATCTTTATTTATATAATTTAATATATAAGTTCTGATGGCTACCGGGGGGCGTTCCACACGCTGATTGTTCGGGGTAACCAAAATTTTACATCTTAAAAAATCCGGGAACGTATGTCGACACAAAAAATCTGGTGTGACAAGCACAGAACACAATTTTCGATTACCGAAGGTAAGAGAAAGTTGTATGCTGTGCGACAGTCACACCAGATTTTTACCAGAGTAATGGTCCACAACAGGTGCCCCTTGAAAAGTTATTTTTGAGAACCACTGTACCGTACCAGTGTATTGTTCATATTTCTTACAAAATCCATTGTTCTTAATTGTTCCTGCCGCCAGCCCTTCCGCCCATTCCCTATAGGGAAGTATTGACATTGAATTTTTTCATTGAAAAATTTTTTTTTCTAAAATTCAAGTCAATTTATTGTTTGCCATTTGCAGATCATCCATGTTGGAGGGGCATGGCTGGAATCGGCACGTCGACTCTGATAATCAACTCTAAACCTACGGACCTTGTTGATTTCAGAGGGAATTTATTACCATATTTGAACCGCTTTCCTGCTGTTAATTTAACTTTTATTCAGGAAAAAGTATCGGTTCACGCGTTCGCAAGCACAAAGAATTGGCTGTCAAGCCATAATAACCCTCTTTTGGAATGGCCCCCGTACTCGCCTGATCTCAATCTCATTAAGGACCTCAAGAAGAAGCTCATCCCCGATGATTACCGCAAATGTAGACAGTTCCCCACTGTCGACAAGCGGAATATCGGTATTCACAAGTCTTGGGATCGAATCCTGTCGCAGCAGCTTATTAAGCTAGTCATTTCTCTTCCTAAGTGAATTAATTTTTAATTAAATTTAAGGATTGCGGTGTGTGTTTCAAGTGAAACATTTTGAACAAAGGTTGTATTTATGTGGGCTTCACGGGTAAAAAAAGTATTAAAAGTAAATTAAATTTAAATACTCGATATATTTCGGATTGTTAACCTGTCTATTTTATTGGAAATTCTTACGCGTCTCGGGGTGCTAATTTTGGAAGATTCCAGCGGTATTTTGAGCGATCATTTGCTGGGTTTCAATTCTCAAACCTTCTTCTCATCAGTCCTTTTATATAATCTATGTATCAACTGTATATGTATTTTTTATAATATATTTATCTTATAATATACAGTATATTTTATAATTGCCTAATATATTTTTATTTATTATATATTTAGATCTTTATAAGTGTGTGAAAATGTTCTATATTTATTTTTGGTACAAATATATTATATTTAAATTGGATTTGCACAAGCAATTATGATTTGGATTATATGGAATATATTATTTTAAACTTGATTTAAAATTTTTTTTTAATAAATAAAAAAAAATATTGTTTTGCATAAAACCTACACCACTTTCCTTCCAAAGTATGGACTTTCATTTTTCACAAATAAGTATATTAAATTTTTCATAAAAAAAATATATTATTTTTCATAAACCCGTATATTAGTTTTTATATACCAAAAATGAACATTTTCATATACCCAAATTGAATATTCACAAACAGATTATGTAATGGACTTCCTATACTTATATATGAATATTGCTTGAAAATTTTTAACAGTGTAGGTACCTTTCGAGATCTCCCGCAGTTAAAGAAGTGGACATTTGGCTTTTCTTTTTTTACTGTATTTATTTGACTTATGATGTTTTTAAGACAAACCAAATTTTCACAATGTGTTACTAATTAATACGAATAAATATTTTCTGGGAAAATAAAATGATTAAATCCTCAAATGTTAACCAGTTATTCATCATTTTCTCTTAAAGTGTCAAGATGTCCCTAAATGATCTTAATATAAACTCGACCCAAGCGGTCGCAGGTTCGCATCCCGTCCCATGCAACAAAAATTTATTTAAATTGAATTGGCAATTTAAATAAATAGGGACGAAATGGCTAGAGATGCCGAAAAAGACCTTTAAAAAAAATACCATTCATCAGGCTATATTTTTTTCCTGTTTTAGGTAAATTGATAATACAAGTCTTACCTGAAATTTCAACCGAAGGACTTACTCTGGATGATGTTGATACTCTCAAAGAAAAAACGAGAGATATTATGCAGGCCACCTTCGAATCGCTCGCAAAAGAAGTCGAAAGCGAAGAGTTCAAAAGATTCACACCCACGAATTCTCTTCCCATATGGGAAAGAATTCGGAAATATATAAACAATGAGTTTTGATAGAGATACCAAATAAAATATTTGTAAACTTATTGTAAATATTTTCTGGCTGTTCATAATTTAATTAGAGGTTCTATTATTAAATAAACTCTTTATTCAGGTCGTTTCGCCATAGATTCAACTGTCAAGTCTTTTCATTGGGCTCAACTCTCTCATAGTTACGTTATTAAATATTCATATTGTTAACACTCAATTGTATTACCTACTCAATGTCTGTTTAAAACTTATGCACTCTTAAAAGTCTGATGATGGCAGGATGAATCTAAGCCGAAACGTCCTGAATAAATAGTTTATTTAATAATAGAGGCTCATATTTATACATTTGTTTTTTTTCACAAATCGGATTAAATAAAAAGAAAAGATAATCCAATGTAATACTTTCATAAATAAATTATATTATAAAATACATATTTAAGATGTTTTATGAAGAAACTCGTATTATACATTGGCTTATGTCTTATTTTTATTGAATTATATTTGTTTCATTTGTCAACATCTCTGAACATAACATTTTTTTTTTTTTTATTATTATTATTAATCCTTTCGGCCAAAGGCCATCGGTTTACAAAAAGAAACTTAACAATATAGTAAATGCCTAACAATATAAAACATAACATTTAAAAGTGATTTAGTTGCCATGGTATTTTGAGCGATTCTTGGCCATAAGGGTAGTTTTGCTCGATCAGCTCTAGATTTAGAGAAAATTAAATTTTAATAAAAAATGTCTTTTGAATTTTCTAGATTTTTGTTACCCCTTAAAAATACTTGCAAATTGTTGAAATACATAGATACAAATAATGAGGTTTCAGCCCAGTGATTTTGTGGTGTAAAATTCGGCTAAAAGATTTTTTTTTTTTTTACTTTATACGTGTCCTATTAGAATTTTTACTTATATTTACGATATGCAAATCTGATAATTATTAACGAGCAATGAAGATATTAAGGTTCGACCGTTTTCCAAAACTTAAAGTTATAGAAATGGGCCTTTTATGTTTTTTTGCATTCAGGGATGGCACAAATTCTATTAGGGAAAGTTAAAAAAAAAAACTGAAAAATATTCGTTTTTCCTAAACTTTTAGCCGAATTTTGCACTATTCAACAACCTCCGATTGGAGTGAAACTCTATAGTGTATTTTAACTTCAGTGCCAAATTAGTTTCAAAATGTTGTTTCGAAAAATTTGTCCCAAAAATAAATGCTCATTTATAAAAAGTAGAAAAAAACAAAATTAAAATGAAAAGTATTTTTTTATTATTATTCATATCCAGGGGCCATAGGCCAGTTTAGAATATATTAAGAGAAAACGGCTTTGAGTTGTAACCTTGGGAATTTATCGTTTTTAAATAATCTAGAAAACAATATAAATGTTTTAGGATTGATTATGAACACTTTAGACATACATATATTGTATATTTTGTATTTTCTACTTTCTCTTACCTCTATATATATGTTAATATATAGAGAAAGTATTGGGTTGATGTCAAAAATTTGATGTCAAGATTTTGATGGAAATACACGTTTGAGGTCCCCTGAATCCAAAAAAAAGTGGTTTTCGCGAGATGGTCTGTCTGTGAACAAAATATCTCAAGAACGGAAAGAGCTAGGAGGTTGAAATTTTATATTTAAGTTAGGCACCCCATGGGACGCGAAGCTTTTGAACAAAATTGATTTTCAATTTTCTCAAAATTCACTCTAACGATTTTGGTTCTTTAAAATGTATATTCTCATTTTGCTCTCAAAATTGTTTAAAGCACACTTTACTCTTGTACTTCATAGGAAAGATAGGATAAATGGTTGTCATGGAAACAAAATATAAATATTTACCCATGTTTATAAATTTTACATCTTGAGTTTTAATATATCGGTGGAAACTAAATATATCTCGACACAAAAAAATCTGGTGTGACAAGCACAGAACACAACATTCGATTACCGAAAGTAAGAGTAAGTTGTGTTCCGTGCGACCAGTCACACCAGATTTTTTCTTTTTATATGATTATATTTGGAAACGAAGAAAACCAACAAATTTCAACATTCAGTTCTCGATATTATTTTTTTGTTACTCTATTATATTTTGATATTTTTCGCCTTTAAAGAGGAGCAGCATATAATCAACCTATGGCCCCAGGCTAAAGGCATTAAAAAAATTCAGAAATGTAACAATCATTATTCGTAAAATATCCTCATGCAGAATTTACAGGCAGAAATTAGATATATAAAATATTTCGTAACATAAATACCAGGAATTTTTTTTTTTTTTTTTTTTTTTTTTCTTTTAAAACATTCACACTTTTTTCTCATTCACACTCACACACACACATTCATACAGTCTTTTCGGCAACTTAGGCCATTTAAGACTTTGACGATAACCGTTGTAATATATATTATCTATTATTGTGGGTTCAGGCATTCTTATTTAAGCCATCTGGTATCCAAACCAGGAAATTTTGTTTGAAACGGTGTATATCCGTCAAAATCTCGGCATCGAATTTTTGACATGAATCCAATACTTTCTCTATATATTAACATATATATAAAGGTAAGAGAAAGTAAAAAACTTGGTATCTTTAAAATAATTTTTAGCATACTTATTCTTTTAAAAGCCATTCAATTTAACTCAATGCCAAACTATTGTATTATATTTGTTATCTATGCATAAAACTACTTGATTTTAACGTCGTTTTTTCATAAATTTGGACATATATATACAGTATATTTCATTATAATGTTATGTTTAGGAAATAGTTAACGTAATTTATTAATTTTTTTTTTTACTAAGGAATCTCTTAATTTATAAAAATCTGGTGTGACTGGTCGCAACTTAAATATAAAATTTCAACCTCCTAGCTCAATTCCTTCATGCTTTAAACTGAACACACCCACACACAGACAGCAGACCATGTCGTGAAAACCACTTTTTTGGATTCAGGGGACCTCAAAACATATATATTCATCAAAATCTCGACATCGAATTTTTGACATGAATCTGATACTTTCTCTCTCTATATCAGCGTTTCCCAACCTTTTGAAGTCCACGGCACCCCAAAGGGGCGTTGGGAATAATATTACACACTAGCGGCACCCTTCCTTTTTTTTCCCTATCAAATCGAAATTTTTTTTCCACCCTGGGGGCAAATTTTTTTCCCTTGCGCGAAAATCATTTGACCTTTTTTTTGGCAAAGCTTAATTTTTTCCGATCTACGGAAAATTTTGCCGCTTCCATTTTAATCATTTGACATTTTTTTTTAGCATAACTTTATTTTTTCGCCTCTTTATTTTATTTTTTTTATCTAAATATCTCGCGGCACCCCTTAGGCATTCTCGCGGCACCCTTGGGAGCCGGGGCACACCGGTTGGGAACCACTGCTCTATATATTAACATATATAGAGGTAAGAGAAAGTAAAAAATGGACTAGTTTATATAAGTATCTCGAGGTTGCTCAGGGGCCCACACCTTGTGGGTACGTGGATGGCGACCACGAGCTACCCGAGCTGGGACAGACATTTCTGTTCTTTGTCTCTTCCTTCTATATATTTTCAACAGGCCGTGCCACTTCTATTCTTTCCGTTCGCATAAACAAATGAATGTCAGATATTCCGCCGACCCCGCACCGCGGGAATAAAGGCCAGGACAAAAGAAGATAAATATCTCGCGGCACCCTTGGGTGCCGGGGCACCACTGCCTTAGATAATAGATAAATAATTAATAGAAAATGTGATCCATAATAATAATAATACAAACCACAAAAGCTTTAATAAAGATAACATCTCGTCTGAGGAAAAAGATGTATTTGTTTGCACATCTAATTAAACAATGACAATGGACTTTGCCTTTTCGCGGAATTACCTTCTATTAGTCAATCAAACGTAATGATTTTCAATCTTTAAATTTTTTACGGATTACATAATCTATTAATGTGAATTTTTCTCAAGCAAAATTTATTCATTTTATATTGAAAATGTTGATAATCAGTAAGATTAAACGAGCAGACCTCATTTCTCATCCGTCTGAAAGAGAATAAAAAAATTGAATAAGATATGATTATCCAATTTCCCTCTCTCTCCGTCTATTTACAAATGATCGCTGCCTGTTACCTGATAGTCGAACTGGTCAAGGTTTATAATAGTGCTATATCACAGCTGGACTTTGATTTTCAAGTTCGTGTAATAAAATATTTCTTGCGATTTTTTTACTTATCAGTGTTAATATGTATCTCGAAGTGTTTTTATTGTTTAACGTTGCGCTGCTATTAGCAGCTGCATTTTCTAAGCCACCTTTTTCAGTATTATATCAAAAATGTAATTTTTATGTATCTTTATACTTGTATAAGTATTCTAGTGCTACCGTTTTTTTTTCTTAGAGGGAAAAGTAATAGAAATTTACGGTGAGTTGTGCAAATTTGCCTCTGTTCCCATTTCCAATTTAAATTTATTTATTTAATTACATCAAATTTTGATTCTTTCACATTAATTATTCCGCGTTCTTAGTTTTTAAATTACTAAAAAATATTTTTTAACCCTTTAAATACTTTACTACTTTTATTAGTAAATTTATTTAATTCGGTCTCTAATCAGCTGACCTCTTCAGTTAATTATTATCAATATTTTTTTTATATTGAACTTGAATCTTAATTTTCAAGAGATTATCTTTTAATTTTTTTTTAATTGTATCAGTGACTGCAACATGAATCTTTGGTCTTTATTTTTTTTGCAATGGATTCGTATTAGAAATTCAATTTTAACTTGTGTTTTGATATAGGGGAAGGAGCCGCCCCCGGTCTCTTCGCATTTGTTGTAAAATATACCTTTATACTTTTGTATAATACAAAGTATAATATTTTTTTATTATTAAAACTTTTCTAATTTTATAAATTAAACACTCTAATGGTTAGCGAGTAAACTTGATAAGATAAAAAAAAGAGATATAGGTCAAGCATTTGACAAAATTTCTATAAATTGTTTGAAAGTTTGTAAGTTATTTAATAATAGTAAACAAACATTAGCGATCCTAAAGCTCCCCCCCCCCTCCACACTCCACGGATAAATTATTTATTTTAATTTTAATCATACAAAAAGTTATTTATTAATGCTAATTTGAATCGGCAAATCCACTCTTTCTTGAATGCGCCACTGCCTTTTTCCGTTTCCTACACCAGAAATTACGCCGTTATGGGGGTCCATCACTATCATGTCGAAATACACGTTTTGCGTCCCCCTGAGACACGGAGAGAAAATAGTAGGTCCTGTGGTCTGTTTGTGTGAGGTCAAATTAAGTGGTAGAGTATCCACCACTTACACTAGGTGTCTAAATAATATCCCGTGGACTAATTAGGATAGAATAGAGGCATCCTCCTTTAATTCTGGCTCTAAAGAGAGATATATAAAATTGTATCATCTGTCAAAGTTGCTCAGCATAAACCTGTTCATGTTTCTTTTTCTCCTGTGGTCTGTTTGTGTGAGGTCAAATTAAAATAAGAACTGAGCTATGAGGTAGAAATTTTATATTAAAAAATGGTAGTACAAATTTTCTCTTATCCATGGATGTGTTTGGATATTCTTGTCACACAGGATTTTTTTAGTTTGTAATTTAATTATTAATTTGGAAATTTTCATTTGTTTGGTGAAAATGATCTCTGCCAATATTTTAGAGAGATCATATCACAAATTTTTTACCCCTAGCATTAAAAACAGGCATGTTCAAACCGCGGACCCATCATTTAATTTCGGGGTGGGATTTAATTGGCCTCAGATGTCGAAGAGAAAAATTATTTTTTAGAATCCTGACTCCGCCTCTTGGAACTAAGAGGAAGAAGTTTTAGGAATGGAAAATAAATTTTTAGATCTCCAAAACCTGATTTGATTATTCTTAAGATAAAAAACATCTGGTGTGATTAACGCACGCCAGATTTTTTTGTGTATAGTTTGCCATAGCACCTTAATTCCAAACTTGACCATTTGTGTTTCATAAGTAAAAAGTCAATTGATTCAAAATTTCCATAGGCTCTGTGCATTTTAAATGTTGACTGCTTGAAATAAACTATGGTTATTTTTCAAAATTTTAATTTCATATTTGGATATTTTATATACAATAGAGAATCCTAAATAAATACAAAATTTCATAAGAATTGGAAAATTTTTTTCTTAAATGTATAAAAAGTTCCAAAGGGGACCCCCTTTTGAATCGAAATTAACATACAAATCCCCATAGGGATTTTACATTGGCTCTATGGGACGAAACGAAGATCCGGAAAGTGAATTTGAAAAATTTGAAATACTACATCAGTAAAGTGTACTTCAAACAATGTTCACGAAATATTTTACAGATATACTTTTTAAAGAGCATCTAAAAAAATAGTTGATTTATAAATTTTAATTAAAATCATGAGAGCCAATTTTGAAAAAAATGAAAAATACTTCTCTAAAGTACTAAAGTACTAGTACTTTTTGGCCGATTTTGTTCAAAAGCTTATTTTAACTGTCAACGAGGGTACCTAACTTAAATATAAAATTTCAACCTCGAAGCTCATTACCTTCAAGCCTAAAATCGTTACACACACACTGACCAGTTTGAAGGACTCAATTTTTAGACTCAGGGAACCTCAAAACATGTATTTCCATAAATACCTCGACATTGAATGATCGCAATAATTTCTCACTATAAATTACATATATAGGTAAGAGAAAGTAAATTATTCAAATACTCATTTCAATGAAATAAAATTATGTTTATATAATCTTACAAAATGAACCCATATAAGCAAAATTACATGCATGGGAATAAAAAGATGATTATTCAAAAAGAATGAACTGATTTCACTTGAATATGTACGAACGAGAAATATAGCCCTCGGGGCTTGGTGTAGAGGTTAGCGTGCTAACCTCGTATAACAAACGTCGCGGGTTCGGACCCCAGGCAGTCCGATGATTTTATTTAAGCCAATTGGATACCAAATGGCTTAAATAAGAATGCCTGGACCCTAAATAATATATATTCATAACGGTTATCGTAAATGTCTTATATGGCCTGAGTTGCCGAAAAGACAGTGTGAATGTGAGTGTGAATGAGAAAAAAATTGTGAAAAAAAAAAACGAGAAATATATTGCAATATTATAAATTTTTACAAAAAATTTTTTAATAAAAGTTTTGAAGGAATGATATCTACATAACTTTTATTTGAAATAATAATACCATGTAACCACCAAGTGTCTGAATTGAAAATTTCAAATTTTATTTAAAATGAAAAATAATTGATGAAAGAAGCGGGTATCTTAATCTATTTTTACTTTCTCTTACCCTATATATAGAGAGAGAAAGTATTGCGATCATTTTAAATACGACAGCCACTTTATTCCTTCAAAAAAATAAAATATCTAGAAAATGGCAGCCTTAATTAAACAAAGATTTTATTCTCAAAGTAACTTTCTTTTCATTAAAAAAGTTGATGTAATTAAATAAATAAATAAAAGGTATGATTTATTAGGTAAGTTAATTCTTGGCGACTTTATACAAAAACCAGTTTTTTTTTCTCTCACTTACATCGCTTTATTAGTAAATATTACAGTCAAAAAAATCATCTTCAGAGTCATTTCGTGATTCGACTGCATTTTAGCAGAAATATTTACTAATAGAGTGAAGGTGTTATTCCTTTTTTTTGTGCTTTGACTTTAATATATTTTTCTAGAGATACAGGAAGATTATGGGGCCTGCCCAGCATCCCATTAGGAATTAAGTATCATTTACGAGACAAAGAGAATTTACAACAAAACAAATCTGGATTGGTTGTTTTCAATCACCAAAGCGCTGTCGATGTAATCAGTGAGTTAAGAATTTTATTAAGTTATCTACTACAAGATTTTATTGAAATAAAATTTTCAGGCTTCGGTCGGCATTTAACTGAAATAGGAAATACCTCCCCGATCGGACGAACTCAGATTCGATTCCTCGGCCCTTGGGGCCTTTGCGGGATTATGTGCGATGTTGTGTTCATCGATCGTTCAAAAGGCAAAGAGGCAATGCGACGTATTCGAGAACAAATTCAGAAGCTGAAAAATTCCAATTCGAAGTTGCTCATCTTCCCTGAGGGAACTCGTAATGACAATGGCTCTTTATTGCCCTTCAAGCCAGGAGGTTTTCGGATCGCCATCGAGAACCAACTGCCCATCATGCCGTTTGTCGTCTCGCCCTATTATTTCATGGACCATAAGAAGAAGATATTCAATAGTGGTAAGGACATTAAAAATAAATATGGGGAATGACTTCCCCGAGACTTTCTCGTATATTCTTTTGGAATTACGTCTGGGTGTGTGTGTGTGAACACGATTGCTTAAAAACCAAAGCAGCTAGATCGATGAAATTTGGTATATCCTCCTTACACTAAAATTGTAGATTTCTATCAACTTTTGGAGTAAATACGTCACTTGGAAGTAGTACTTTTTCTAATAAGTTTTTTCAGAAATTTCGAAATTTTCAATTTCTTTGTTATATTATGATAAAATACTCAATTTTAAAAAGCTTTTTTTATTCTTTGACACTTTTTCGAAAACTAAATAGTTTTTGAAATAATCACGGAAGAAAACGACATTTTTCGTAAATTTTGGAAAGAAAGATCAAAACAAAATCATACAGATGTCATTAAAAAACATGTAAATATAAACAAATTGATTTGTTTCACAAATTCATGAGCACTGAGAAAAAATAATATAATATTAACTATATTATATATTTAACTATAGTTTAAAAAGATGGAATTTTTTCAATTAACGCTTAAATAGACTGTAAATAAGCCAGTCGTTTAAGATAAGAAATTTGCGATATGATTTTGTTTGTGATTATGATTAGGCAAAATTCCACCCCTGGAGTCGAACTAGGACCTGCGGTGGGCGGACTATGTTTATCCTAAGCCCAATAATTTTTTTTTTAAGATCTTTTGGTGTCAATGAAATTCTAATTTCATTAATATATTGATAATAAGCGGATGCGAGATGTTTATTGGGTCAGCAAACTAGGATAAAGGTAGTCCTCCAGCCACAAAAGCGTGGAGGCCCTGGTTAGACTCCTGAGGGCGCAATTTTGCCCAATCATAATCACAAGCACAGTCTATTTGAGCGTTGATTGAAAAATTCCATCTTTATTCAGTACTTGAGATATATGAAAAATTTAAACGTGATTTTCTTAGAAACCTTTGCTCATACCGACTTAAATCTATAAATGCCTATTTCTTGCTTTTTAATCTTTTTTATCCTATAAAAGAACATTTCCAACTTACAAATTACAAGGGGTCCCTCCCTTGTTATTGAAGATGGGCTCTGGCTTATTTTATTAAATAATAAATATTTTAACTTTCCCCATGAATTTTGCGGTCCATTCTTGGATGCTCCATGCAATGCCAATTAGAATATCTTCAAAATAGAGCAAGTTTATTTTGTTTTATTAGGCCTATTAATAGCTTTTTAGCAAGCATGTCAAACTTGCAGCCCTCAAGGCAAGATTTTACTTCCCTCGGTTTATTCGGAATGCCAAAATTAAATTTAAACAGGGAATCTTTACGTTACTCTATTTAATTTTAGTCAGGGGCGTATATAAGGGGGGGGGGCGAGGGCCCCCCCCCCCGAAATTTCCCAAACACATATACATATATAGAGATATACAGATATCAGCGCAACAAATTTTTCCGCAGGATGGAAAACTAAGGTTCCGCAAAGGAAAAAATGTTCTGCAAAAAATTTCGTGTCAAAAAAAAATTTAGGGCCTAGTTTCTTAAAAAAAAAATTTTCTGCAGAAAAATTTTCAGTTCGGGCCCCCCCCCCCCCGAAAAAAAATTTCTATATACGCCCCTGATTTTAGTGCACAGGAAAATCTTTTTTTTTTCTTGTTAAATGAGGGGTGGGGGGGGGGGTTCATAATTGGATGCTGATCCTTACGACTGTGAATCCTTGGGACTTGAAACAAAAATATTTAATTATTGATAATTTTTTTTTTTTTTATCTCGTTGAATTACATTACTATACAACTTTATGTTGCTGTTTTTTTCTCTTTTAGGTAAAGTGATAATACAAGTCTTACCTGAAATTCCAACCGAAGGACTCACTCTGGATGATGTCGATTCTCTCAAAGAAAAAACGAGAGATGCTATGCTGAAAGCATTTGAAACGCTCAAAAAAGAAGTCGAAAGTGAAGAATTCAGAAGATTCAAACCCGCGAATTCTATTTGGGAGAAGATTTGCAATTATTTTATCATTGAATTTTAGTTTATTCATTACTAAATATTTATTTTTTATTTATAAGCATTAAAAAAAATAGTCTATAAAAGTATTATATTTAAATTCAATAATAAATAATACTTAAATTTTTTTAAATCTCACCTACCTCGAAGCATAACAGCCAGAAGTTTAAAATGAACAGCTTTCAGAATTTCTTTATAGCCTAATACATTTCTCTCTTGGATTCCCTTAGTATCAACTTTATTCATCCATCAAAGGTATATTTTCTTCAATAAATCTCTCCAAGGGCGGTCCCAGAGGGGGGTCAAGGGGGTCGTGACCCCCCCCAAAATCTTTTTTCTTTTTTTAACACACACTTTTTTTCCACTCACTCTCCCATTCACACAATCTTTTCGGCAACTTAGGCCATTTAAGACTTAAACGATACTCATATTTGATTAATATATATTTATTGGGGTCCAGGCCCATTTATTTATACTATATAAAAAAAAAAAACAGCGACCCCCCCAAAATGTAAGGCTAGGACCGCCCTTGAATCTCTCCCACACATTTTAAAATAATTTGTGAATATCGAAAACCAAAAATTTATTAACATTTAAAATTAGGGTCCAACCGAAATAAGATTTTCAACCGAAACCGAATTTCCACCTCAATCTTAGTTTCGGCCTAAACCGAAACTTGTATTTCCTATATAAAATTCATATCATTTTAGCTTTTTTTTTTTTTTTTTTTAAACTTTTCTCTAGCAAAACTAGAAATTTTTTCCGCCCTGCGGAGACACTAAATTTTTTTCGCCACTTTATCGCAGCGCAGAAAATTTTTTTTTCTTTCGTGAGGGTTAAATTTTTTCCGCCCCTTCCCCTTCTGCAGGTTCCGGCCGGCCGAAAGTTTCGGCTAGTTTTTGGCCGAAACCGAATATTCGGTCGGTTCCTATTTAAAATATATATATTTTTTTTATTTTCAATAATTTATTTAATTAATTTTAAGTTTAGCCGAAATCAGAGGCGTAGCGGCATAACTGGCCCTGGACACACGATACCCTCCCCTACCCCGATTAACATATAGCAATATAATAATACTTAGAATATACTCGTAGGCTAATAAAAAAATAATACAAATAATAATAGAATGCAGCACTTACCTTAAAATATTCTATATTACTAAGCATGGGCGTAACTAGGGGGGTGCCGGGGAGGCCTGCCCCTCCCAGAAGACTCGTGCCCCCCCCCCCCAGAAAGCTCCTTGTCCCAAGAAAAATTGAGAAAATATGAGGCTTTCCAGACCGGAGGTGGGTCCCATGCCCCCCCCCCCCCCAGCGAGAATGGCTGGTCCCATGGCTCCCCCCAGCCAAATTCTCTAGTTACGCCCATGTTACTAAGTCAGTACCTGCTTCTTCTGACTACTTACTATACTGATTTTCTGTGACTCGAGCGCTTGGAACATTTGTTCTTCGGTTGTTACGCCACTACCCGAACTCAAGAATTTTTATTAAAATAAATAAAATATTTTCTAAATTAAAATTAGACCTACTATTGATTTAGATAGAGCCTTAAGTTCTTATTATAAAAGTGTTTTTTTTTTTTTAATATAATTAAGCAAATTGTTATATCAAAAAAAGTTTTTTGAAAATTAACCTTTTTTCAATTGAATATTAATTTAAAATATGAAAATTATTATTAGAATTAGATATTAAATATTTTTTTACTATCTTGTTCACAGAAAATATACATTTGCCGCCTCCTTTGACTAACCTCACTGCCATCTGCTTTTAACATCTCAATGACGCGTCTCTTTTTCTCATCTCTGTCTTTCTCGTTCTCCTGTCCTTGCCTGCCGGTGTCATTGATATCATTCACATTTCAACTCTTCTATTTTCATTTATAAAGGTCAGTAATTTGTTTTATTTATTATTTTATTTGTTCCCTTGTCTATTTAGAATTGAAATATCTAATAATTTCTATTTTCAAATCATTACATTCACAGAAATCATAATATTAATGCAAGAGGTTAGGATGTCATTTGTCAGTCACATTTTATTCTTATATTTATATTATTTAAACATTTTAAACTGGATTTTAATATGTTTAAATTATCAATATTTATCTAATATTTCATTTTATATAATATTCATTATTTTCCATTCAATCAATTAAGTTAACTCTATTTTGATTATATTGTGCAGATTGATTTCTTTTTAGATATTAATTTTAAGTCTTTTATAATCTAATAATTTTTATTTCAAATATTATATGCAATTATTATTTGATAAAATCATAATGTTTTTTTTATTTCAGATCGAATTTGGTCCAGGACTATTAAGGATTTGGTTCAGACTTGTGATGAACAGCAAAACATCCTCCAGGTAGCTAATTTATTTTATTTTTTATAATGTTATATTTCTCTATAATAAATATAATTTCTATTCTTTTTTGGAAGAAGTGATTAAGCTGAAGCTTTTAGATTTTTACCTTTTAAATATAGGAGTATATAATCTAGATAATTAAAAATAATTTTCTTTTTATTCCAGATGGCACAAATTGGTCCAGGAAGTGATGAGGAGAACGATTATCTTGGAATTAGCAAGAGGCCAGTATGACAAGACACTCAATCCATTCCATTAAATAGGTATTTATTTTATATATATATATAAATGTTATAAAAATGCAAATTCAAAATTGAATTGTCTTTTAGAATGAATTCACGTCTTATAAACAATCATTAATTGTCAAGATCTTTGAAGGAATCAATTGATCCTGTTGATATGATAATAAATTCGTTTTGAAATTGCTCTTAGTGCAAAATTCAATCAGCCCTTCTAAATTAACAAATAAAACTAAGGTGAGTTGTATTAAATAATTTACTTAAAACACCTCCATTTACTTAAAACACCACCATGTATATATATATCCAGTTCTCTTTTATATATATATATATATATATATATATATGTTTCTCGGTATCACTCATTAATCTTCAATTAAATAATTTACTTTCTTTTCTATGCATTCTTTAAGTGAATCAATGAATCTTATATAATTCTATTATCCAAATATTGACTTTATCGTTCATAGAAATCCAAGGATTTTTCAATTTAACAAAAATTTATAAATACCACATAGTATATTTCATTTAATTTATACATAAATAGTATATTGAAGCGTCAGCTTTAATAGAATACAATTTACATTTTACAGCTTATTAGAATCTTGAATGACAAATAAATCACTTTTTGAATATACCGGTATAGATTTTCTAACTAAAAATGACTTCAATCTTTTCTTAAACATATTTACTTACATTCAATGAGTTTTTAAAATGAAATATTAAAGAATTTTGGTCCCATTGTTCTTATCGATCTCTCCCCTAACATCAATATAATATATATATATATATATATATATTTAAACAAGAGGCAGAGAAAAATTTCCATTCATTCATTTTAAGAAAGCATAGAAAAGTAAAAGTTTCACCAAATATATATATACCTTCGTGTATATACGAGTTAATTTGTGTTGAAATTTACTCGACCAGAACCGAAACGTCGATTAAATCACAACAACCAATCGATTAAACCAGAGAAACTTTTTGGTATGCAAATCCGAAATTTGCAGGCACATTATATTAAATCAACTCTATTTTTTGAATAAATTAGTTAATTATTTTTTAAATCTATTTTTAAAAAACCCCAGCTGAATTTCTTATATTCATTTACAAATTTGACATATTTCTATTTGTATATTTTAATTTAAATATACGTAATAGGAGTGAATAATCTTTATTTTTTACTTTTTAGTTGTGATGGCATTTCGTTTGAGACTGTTGAGCAGAAATTTTCTATTCCGAAGAGTTCTTACATCGAGGAAGTCACTCATCAATGATATACTAGGATATGATTCCTTTCATTAGGAATTGGATCAAAGATTTTGGCTCTCATCGTCGAGATCAACTTTGGAGTTAAAATAACTGTGAGATTAAATAATTTATTTTTATTTCTATGCTATGCTTTCTTTAGATGGATCTTATTTTTCTATTTTTTCTCTTTGGTTCTCTTTGATTGGGATTTATTAAAAGTTAATTTTGCACTTGTGATTGCTAATTATCAAGTTTGTCTAACACAATCTAAATTCAAAAATATGAATTTTAACAAATAATATATCAGCTTTGAATAAAGGAAAACATGGGGATAAAATAGCAGAATTGTTGATTTGAAATAGAAATCATCATCATCACAGAAAAAAAATTAAGGGTTGGACTAAGCCGAGCGCACAACTTTGCCCACCCACTAATCAAGAAAAAAAATATTGCCCCCTCTTGGCCTCTACCCCTAGTTTATATGTGCAAAATTTCAAAACAATTGAACAAATAGTTTTTGAGTTTTCGTTGATGAAAAAAAATTACCACAGACATTCCAAAAAGTACTTGAATTGATTCTGGGGACCTCAAAATGCAAAGACTTCTCTCTAAGTTTGTTTTCTTCCCATATTACTGTGATATCTACTTGAAAACATAAAATAGCAAATTCTTCGCCTTTATCAAAATATTTGCTATCCGTTTTAAGAGCCTCTCAACATGACATCGATTTGTTTTAATTACATCTCATCTCATCCTCGATTTTTTCTCTTATTTAATTTTTTTAAGGCCAGTAAACTTAATTTTAATTTTGATTTCATTTGTTTGGAATTAAAATTTTCAATAAATGCATTGCTTTAAATAATAAATTTATGTAATGATTCTCATTTTTTTCAATTTAATAATTTTTTTATTTCTTTTTTTTTTTTTAGAATTCTATCCTGTTTGCAAGAGGCGACGTGGCTTATCGGATAAGCTGGGGCTTAGCAATTTCGAGGTAAAATTGTGCTCCAGTTCGAACCCGGCTTGCTGCAAAAATTCAACCAAGTCTGCGTCTCTACTGGGGCATAATCCCCTCCAGTTCCAGGCACCCAGAGCCTGAGGGATGAGCATGAACCATTCCTAGATTGATCCTTTCCAGAGGCCTTGTACCCGGAAAGTGATACGGGGAGCACAATATATCTATAAAGTCGCAGTACAGAGAAGCCCCAGAAAATCAAATCCTGTTTGCAACTTTTCTTCATTCTTCCAAACGTAGCTGCAATTGCTGATTTTCTGGTGAGTTTATCTCCTTATTTTAATCAAATTTATATGGTATATATTTAGAAAAAAGAGATGAATTTGTGGCTGTTACTTCTCTATGATGGAGGAATCAAGAAATAACAAATTTGATGAAGCTCAGGAACCTTCTTTACAATTTCCAATAGGATTCTGACCAGTACGTTCAATTAAAAGTCAAAAAGTTTTTTAAAACAAAACTTTATTTGACCCCAGACAATGTTTTGTCGACTTGCTGTAGGACTTCTTCAGTGGTTGGAGTCATAGAGAGCGATATAGTATAAAATTATCAAACAGTAGGGCTTTAACAAAATACATATAGACATTTCCTTTTGAATTACTTCCTAACATTGTCTGGGTTTAAATAAAGCTTTGTTTTAAAAAACTTTTTGACTTATAATTGGTACTACTACTACTACTGGTCCGAATCCTATTAGAAGAAATAACAAAATTTGCTTACATTTTATTACGTAGTTTCATTTAACGTATGGCTGTCCGTTTATTTAATTAGATAATTTGGTTTAGAAACTATTGGTGCTGATGTCTCTTCATAAAAAAATAATTAAATAGGCTCTCAAGTTTTGTTATTCCTTTATCAATATTTTGATTATTTAAACTTTCTTATTCTCTTTATTGCACTCTATATAATTATTAAAATTTATCTAAGGTGTTGGATTCTAATTATTAATATAAATATATATTTAAAGTTTTTTTTTTAGGCGATGCTGCAGTTGGCTGGCAGATTAGAGAATTTCTAGGCAGAATAAAACTTCATTAATTTATTGCTGAGACTTTTTGATGGTCTGCCTGTTTATGGTCGAAACGAAAGGATGCATCCTTCCTTCGTGAAACAATAAAAGTCTTTGTAATGAATTAGTGAAGTTTCATTCTTCCCAGTATTCTTATAATCTGGACCCACACTGGAAAAAAACTACTGAAAAAACTTAGATATATAAATGATATGATAAAATGGTGGATGCAGCCCAAATTAAAACAATTAAATAAAAGCAACTTGTGTTTTCTTTCTTGGTCGAAATGTGACAGGTAGTATGTCGTTTTTTTTTTTTTTTTGTTTGATTATTATTATTATTATTATTAAAAATCAATAAATTTTCAATAATATTAAAATAAAATAAATATTGAAAATTTATTGATTTTTAATAATTATACCAAAAAAAAACGACATACTACCTGTCACATTTCATCCAAGAAAGAAAACACAAGTTGCTTTTATTTAATTAGATATATAATATTACAGGTGTACAGTGAGCGCCACAATTATGTCCCCAACTGTGAACTAGAGCCTTAAGTGTATGGTATATACTGTAGTTGAAATAATTTTAAATTTGAAAAGGTAAAATAAAATCATTTATACAAGATTTAATATAATAATAAAATTATTTCACTATATACCATATACTTGAGACTCTAGCTCCCAGGTGGGGACTTAATTGTGGCGCTCACAGTACACATACATTTTTTAATTATATCGACGTTCTAATTATTGCAAAGTGCCTAACTCCATTTTTGTTTATTTTCCAGGAGAGCCAAATAACATTTCATTGTCATTATTAGAACCATTGTTAAACACTTTTCGTGCTGCAACTTTTCGAACTGAAAAATTTGAATTACGCTCTTACCCAGTTCAGGGCATAGGAGAATGATATCTTTCAACAGAAAATACAAAAAAATGATTTTCGAAAAAAAGTGGAGTTAGACACTTTTCTACTGAGAACGTCGATATATTCTGGAAGGCTTCCGCGACAAGGTGTATGGGAAGATTAATTTTCTCAGGACCTTGACCACTCAAGATCTCAGAAACAAATCCATACCATCATCATTACTTCCTAATTCTACCCTCTTGAAATGGCACCAAAAGGAGAACCGTAAAGGCGAGTGAAAAAAATCTTCGAAGTGGTTCATTATAACACTGCATGTCAACAATAAGCCCCTCAATGCTATATTTTATTTTTTTATTTTTCTTTTGCCTTATTTGTACCTCATACCCCCTAAATTGTACCACCTATGTTATAGGCTCTACTAAGTCTTTTTCAACTTCTGGAGGTAGTCCCTGACATCGGCTAAGTTTTTTTGTATTGTCGTTAACGTAAATATTCGTCTAATATTCGTCCCTAGCATATGCCTCTTCAGAGTTGACTTTGGGACCCCGTAAGTCCTATATACTTCGTTTATCCCCAGGTCGCCTATTTGCAGCTCCGAAATGGCTCTTGACATATCAATCGTACTCCATTTACAATATTTTTTCCCATCTTGTGACATATCAAGTCCCACCCATGCGTTTTCTACTTGTGATTATTTCATTGTTTTTATAAAAGAAAATGAAAATCTTTTTTTTCTTGGTTTGAACCATGAAAGTTTCCATTAAAAAATATTGTATATTTTTTTAAAAACAATGAAATAATCACATGTAGAAAACGCATGGGTGGGACTTAATATTGTCCCTCTAAGGGAATTTTCCATGTTGGACAAACAACTAGATCAGTTTTGCCCCTATTCATTTAGTTGCACGACTTCATAGCTAATAGTACATAGTACAAAACTAAAATAATGAAGAATGACATTCTTTTGTTGGAATCCGTGAATTGCTGTGTAGATGAATACAAACATGTACTTTACACAAATAGAATTTTAACTAAAAATGTTAGAGTCCAATACGGTCACTCGCTACACCCTCGACTGGGAAATTTGCTGTAGGGCAAGAAATAACCCCTCTCAGTGTCACTGGTCGCTTAATACAGCAGAAATGTTGGTGGTACAATTATGGAGATGGTACAAATTAAGAGCACTTCCCCTTTTAGCTTAAGTCTAATATAAATTGAAGTAAGCATTGGGTTAATCATGTAAATTTAATCGTTCTATTTGTAATAAGATGTGACTCACACACATATGGACCCTGTTATGCATTAGTGTTCAAGCGCCAAAAAATTAAAAATTTAGTTAAGCATTATTGTTTCAAATGCTTTAATTAATAGTATTTTTTATGAAATATGTCCTAAAAAAATTTATATTTAATGTTACTTGCACAATTGACAAAAAAAAAAAATTATATATATTCCAATGAAAATAAAACACTTTAAGTAATGTAAATTTTCTCAAAACTCGGTAGTTGGCGCTTGACACACTAATGCGTAACAGGGTCCATATAATAATAGAGATAGATATACTTTTCTTCATGCTTTTATTCCTGTTCATTCAGGTTGACACCGGCAGCAGGCCTGCTTATCTTGAATGCCTTCATTCAGTCTAGGCCGAGATGCCAGCCCAGTTTCACTTCACCTCGGATCCAAGTCGTCGAATTTTTCTCCAGCTCCAACTCATTCATTTGGTAAGTAACTCTTGAAACTTTTACAATTCTTATTCATTTTTAAATTACATATATATATTCAAAGGAAAATGCCAATTGATTGCGATTTATTAAAAGAAAGTAAAACATAAAAGTAATTGCTTAAGTCAATATTTTATTTTGCTCAGGATTTATTCATAAGAATATAATCAATCATGTATATCAACAAAATCCTTAACTAAATATATTTATTTGACTTTCATTTATTAAATTTTATTTAGATTTTTATGTTAATTAAATAAAGATTATTATTTTTTAAAGATTTTATTAAAGAAATTTAAATTAGATTTAAATATGTTGTCGATATACATGATTTTAAAAACTACCCTTGTTTATAAACACTTCTATTTCTATCTAGTCTTTAATATTATTCATTAGGTTTGAGATAAATCATTTGATGTAAAGTTTAGGGAAAATAATCTTTGACTTGTTAGATTTAATTTACTTAATGCTTTAGGAAAGGATCAAAGGGAAAAATAAAAATATGTTTAGTTTTTTTATTAAATTTTTATTCAAATTTAAATACAATACTTAAATAATAAAATATTCATTTTCATGCCAGCATTTTTTATTATTACATAAAATAAAAATATAAGTTAATATTTTTATTATTCATTAATTAAAATGATATTTTAGAATAGTTCATACATCTTAATTAGTTTTGAGATAAAGCCCGGAATGGCAGCCCAAATGGCAGGTGTTTGTCTCACAAATATCTTTTTCAATAAGTTAATGGTAATTAACCGTTAAAATAAGAAAAATATAGGAGAAATAGTTGCCATGGTACATTAAATATTTACCCTGTTTACGATTTTTTTTATTTATTTACATTTTGAATTCTAAATTCGGCGTAAATTTTTTGTCTGTGTACCGGGGAGTCCCGGAAAGGACATGATTCACAAAATCTTAAATTCATGCAATAATTACACCGTTAAAATAATCTATTATTATAAAATGGCCCCCCGCCCCCCCTCGCCCCGCCCTACTAATATAAAAAATTTGTTTGTTTCAGGGTAAGATTGACGAAGCATGACATCACCCAGATACTCAAGGATGCGATATCACCTCACATTCATATCCTGAGTGAGTTCTTTGAAAGAGTTAATTTTTTGATGCTCGAAGAGGTGGCTGTGATTCAGAAGACTATGAGGATCACCCCTCCACTGCCTGGGGAAAAATAAAAATAAAATATAATACTTCATTGAGAATCGTCAACTATAATAAAAATGCCATCTAAGTAAAAGGCATCCAAACAAATTCGTAAGCATATACCATCGTTATGGAATTCAAAATGATTATTTATTTATAAAATGAACTTTCATTTATTAATTAATTATTAATTAAATATATCAGGCCAAGAATTATCAATACCAGAAGCAGGAGGTTTACTTGGCGTGTAGTTGCAGGTGGAGATGCAATATGGGAATAAATAAATAAATAAAATTTATTGTCAGGGTTTTTTATTATTGACGACCAATCGCAGTAAATTGGTTTCGGTTTCGGTTAACAATATAGTAACCATCATCATTGTTAACCGAAACCAATTTACTGCGGTTGGTCGTCAATAATAAAAAATCCTGACAATAAATTTTATTTATTTATTTATTCCCATATTGCATCTCCACCTGCAACTACACGCCAAGTAAACCTCCTGCTTCTGGTATAAATATATCTCGGCACAAAAAATCTGATGTGACAAGCACAGAGCACAACTTTCGATTACCGAAGGCAAGAGAAAGTTGTGTGCTGAGCGACCAGCCACACCAGATTTTTATAGAAATATCATTGAAACTTTTAAAGCTTAATGAATGATGCCGAGAGAATTATAGAATCGAAACTCCTCAACCACGCTGATTTTTCGGCAAGGATGTAGGAAGGGAAAAATAAAAACACAGTTTTATATTTTTCCAAATGAGTTTAATTCCTAACATTTCGAAGGCACAAAGGCTCTTCTTCTTCAGAGGAAGCTGAAACAATCAATGTTAACAAAAGTATTTTTTTTCAATAGTTTTACATAAAAGGCATTGTTATACCTCATTTTCACTCTGCTAACATTACAATAACAGACATCTAATCAGAATGTTCACTGGAGTTACCGAGATCAAATGGCTTTGTTTATTCAAAAAATCTTGGCTGTTATTGTAATGTTAGCAGAGTGTAAAATGAGCTCTGAAGAAGAGAGCCTTTGGGCTTTCGAAATGTTAGGAATTAAACTCATTTGGAAAAATATAAAACCTTGTGTTTTTTATTTTTCCCTTCCTACATCCTTACCGAAAAATCAGCGTGGTGGAGGAGTTTCTGTTCTTTTGAAACTTTTAGTTTAATTACTTATACATCCCTAATTTTCTTTAAATAATCATTAAAACAAAATTTTCAATTGAATTAAAATTAATTAATTATTTAAAACATTGTTTCAGGGAAACAGATCGTGCACTGCTGCCTAACATCTAACGCGCCTTCATTCAAGCTCCGAATCCCGTGGACATTGGATTTTCGTAAACGAGCCACGGTTAGGGACGAACAGCTTCTTAACACCTGGGAGCGGAAAATTCTGCGAAGAATATATGGCCCAATTCAATCACAGGGTGAATGGCGGATACGCACCAACACTGAGATTTACCAACTTTATGAAAAACCCTGTCTGACTTCAATCATAAAAAGTGAGAGGATCAGATGGGCAGGACACCTCGAGCGAATGAGTGAAGACCGAGTGGTTAAAAAGATCTTCCACCAAAGACCTCACGGAAGACGCCTCAGAGGAAGACCGCGTAAGAGATGGCTGGATGTCGTGGAGGAGGCCAAGGCTCTACAAGGGCTGTAGCGCCACGGAGGAAGGAATATCAAACGAGCTCATGCTTCACCTTATCGAATACTTTTTCAAGATGTAACTGCAAATAAAATAGGTATAATCAACGTTTTTAACTTTTCACTTTAAGCCTAGCTAAATAGCTTAACACCTTTTTAAGAATTCACGTTTTTGCAAATGTATAAAAAACGTTTGTCATGTCTTGTATGTTATCAATACTCAGGGCCGCAGACGGGGGGGGGGGGGGGGCAGGGGGGCTATATCCCCGGGGCCCGGGCCCTCCGAGGGGCCCGGGCCCATTGCGCTCCAGCCTGAAAATTCTAATAAAAAATAATTTTCATGGTTAAAATTTCAATTAGAAAAAATAATTTTCTTGAAATTTTTTTTTCTCAGGGGCCCCGGGCCCTTTAAGCTCAAATCAAGAGTGATCTTTTCACGACTCAGGATAGCTAAAAACGCAGATTTCAGTGGCTAATTTTCAAAAAATTTCCATATCCCCAGATTCCCCCGGAAAACCTCTGTCCGGGTCTGGCCTCGATAAATTATTGTAACTCTTTTTTTTTAAGGAAATTTTGAAAAATTTTTAAATAACTTTATTTAAATAAATATTGTAAGCTATGTATGTATAACTATTTCAAAGGTTGTGTCAAAAACTGTGTAAAAAATTGTCCACAATAGCCTTTTACCCAAGTTCTAAATTTTTTTTTTTTTGTGGGGGAGGGGGCCCGTCAAGTCTGTCTGCGGCCCTGTCAATACTATATATAAAGCGCTAGCGACTGACTTACTGTCTGGTATATTCTCTAAAAACAGACGTTAAAATTTAAAATAAACAAATGGGTCTTAAAAAGTAATGTAAAAACAATCAGCGTTAAAAAATACTATTCCAAATCACTTCCTTGCCTCAATAGCTATTCTGTAAACAAAAACTTTACATTTACATTTAGTAAATAGTGTTAAAAATTAATGCCATGTCTAGGGGGTGGCTTTAATATTTTAACGTCGTGTTTAAAATAAAAATGACGTCCTTAACCTAAAAATAAGGTTATGATTTTGATAGCTTTGAAATAAAAACAACATGTTTTCGTTAACGTTAAAACTATATTTAGAGAATAGCATTTTTTTAACGCTGATTGTTTTTACATTACTTTTTAACACCCATTAGTTTATTTTAAATTTTAACGTCTGTTTTTAGAGAATATACCTGTGCATGTGCCTGTCAGGGCGCTGATTGGCAATGCCAAATTGTGCCATTTTCGTGAATTTGGCAAGCCCTGTGCCCAGTGGCGTAGCGAGCTTAACTCGCGCCCGGGGCACAATACCTTTTTAGCGCCCCCTCCCCATTCGAAAACCATATAATATTGGGTTGATGCATAATTATCCGGCGTTTATATCGGCGCGTTTTTCATCAGTTTTATTTTTGTATGAAAATAATCTTCTCTATTGTTTCAGAAAAATGCGTGTCGAAAACCATAGTCATATTCGCCATATTATGCTCTACCACTTCGAGAAAGGATGTCAAGCAGCACAGTCATTGCGCGATCTCAACGAACTTTTTGGCAAAGGAACAATCAGCAAAAGTCAGTATAGGGAGTGGTTTGCCCATATCGTTACCAGCTTGAAGGATAAGCCAGGAAGAGATCGGCCATCGGATTTCGACGATCAGGCTCCCCGGGCCTTGCCGAATTCACGAAAACGGCAATTTCGTCGGTTCTGCGTAACACATATAAGAGTAATTAATAATTTTAAGTCTGAAATTCATTTTACAATTAAAGTAAATTTACTATTAAAAGTATGAGAATAATTAAATTTTTATAAAATTTTACACACGGGAAAAACAAACAAACTATTTTTATGAGGATGCGTTACAAGGGCAGCCAAGGCGAAAAATAAAACAAAAATCTATTTTTTGTCGACGTTTCGAGTGCCGATTACACTCTTCATCAGGACAAACCTCGGGATCAGGACGACCTCGAAATACTAGAGTCTTCAAGTAAATAAAAATTGGTTAAAACGTTACTACACTGCCATGTCAAATAACCTGACGAATTGACATCATTTTTGTCCTGATGAAGAGTGCGATCGGCACTCGAAACGTCGACAAAAAATAGATTTTTGTTTTATTTTTCGCCTTGGCTGCCCTTGTAACGCATCCTCATATCATAATATCCAGCCATCAAGAAACAACTAAAAAACTATTTTTTTTTTTTGTTGCCGGGGTATTTGAAGCTATTTGTGTAGCGCTGATTGCAAAAATACCAATTTTGCCACATCAGCTCTAGCTTTAGAGATATAGAGGTTAGCTAGATTTTTTTTTAAATATGAGAATAGATGAATTTCATAGAAATATTAAAGGTAAGGTGAAGAAAATAGACAATAGAAAATAGACTCCATACGATTATATTAGAAATATTAAGTTTCATTCCAATCGGAGGTCCAGTTCTAATATTTCTATGTAATTCATCTATCCGCATATTTTTAAAGGCCAACGCCTTAAAAAAGACTAGATTATTCAAAATTAAAACTTCTTTAGAGCACATTTTCTATTAAAATTTTATTTCCTCTATAGCGATGGGGCAAAACTGATGGCATTTTTGAAATCAGCGCTGCTCGAATACCCAGGAATAGCTTCAAATACTTCGGCAACAAAATTACTGCTCCCCTGTGTTATTTATTGAAATTTTTTAGAAAATTTTTTTGGGAAATAACTTTTGGTATCCAAATGGCTTAAATAAAATTGATGGGATGTGGCTGTGAGATGTCAATTTATGTGATATGGAGGACAGCAGCCAGATAGGTATCCTCTATTCAATAAAACAGACTCCTTTCAACAAAACGTTTCGGCCAAATTTATTGCGCCATCCTCAGTTGTTAAAGCTGTATAAAAAATATTTACATTGATTTATGTTAATTGATACATCAAATATTAAAAAAAAAAAAAAAAACACATATGACAACTCTATTTTCTCATAAGACTGTAAGTTTTTGAAATAAGGAAAAATAATTTTTTTTTTTTTTTTTTTTTTTTATATTTGATGTATCAATTAACATAAATCAATGTAAATATTTTTTATACAGCTTTAACAACTGAGGATGGCGCAATAAATTTGGCCGAAACGTTTTGTTGAAAGGAGTCTGTTTTATTGAATAGAGGCTACCTATCTGGCTGCTGTCCTCCATATCACATAAATTGGCTTAAATAAAATCCTCTGACTGCCTGGGATCCGAACCCTCTACCCTCTGTAGAGAAGATTAGTACGCTAACCCCTACACCAAGCAGAGGGCATTTAAAATATTAATTTGAAGGAGGTATATAGCTGAGTGTTGATAATAGAATAGGAAGAATAAATGAGCAAGCAGCTAGTTATATTTCAATTTATTAACAAACCAGGACCGACGTTTCGGTCACGTATGGGACCATCTTCAGGGCCAGGTTAATGTCTGAAAATACATACAATCCTCGCCAAGTTATATTGGGCATTCACAATTATACGTAAACTAATCATGATCATGCCTCAAATTTTAATTATTATCATACCATGGACAGAGAGTGAGTCACTCTCCATCACTCACTCTCTCATCACTCACTCTCTGTCCATGGTATGATAATAATTAAAATTTGAGGCATGATCATGATTAGTTTACGTATAATTGTGAATGCCCAATATAACTTGGCGAGGATTGTATGTATTTTCAGACATTAACCTGGCCCTGAAGATGGTCCCATACGTGACCGAAACGTCGGCCCTGGTTTGTTAATAAATTGAAATATAACTAGCTGCTTGCTCATTTATTCTTCCTATTCTAAAATATTAATAATAAAATAAAATTTACAAATAAACTTCATAGCATAGTTTAATTAATTTACAAAATAAACATCTTTTTTAAATACTAAATTACTTTTTTCTATTTTTTCAGACTCAAAAGACACAACCCATTGGAGGGGAATGAAGATGAATTTGCTGGACTCATCTTGACGAGTTGTTTGTCAAAAAAACAGGGCAGTAATCCAAGAAAAATGGAGCAGAATATATAAACGTCTTTTTTATGAAAACGTTTGATTTTGTAAGTACTGTATTTAATTTTTAATTTAAAAACTCTCATTGTTATAAAATATAATAAAGGCTCGCTTTTGATCTGTTTCGAGACTCTAATAAGAATAGTTAGCCCTGCCATAGTATATTATTGAGTACTAGCCGCGGCGCCTAGCCTAGGGGGATCCCGAGAAGGTCCTCTTAAGCATAAAAAATTTTATTTCAAAATTTCTCAAATAGAGCGTGACAGACGGATATTAGCGAATTATATAAATAGATTTTTGTATTTTCTAAAGGTTATTTATTAGTAATATGGTCGCTAAAATTAATTTAAAAACTATCATATCACTTCATTTCTCTCAATGCCAGAATTTAATATAATATATATCAAGAAAATTTTATTCAGGGTCATTTCATCGTGTATTTTAAATTATTTAAAATATTTTTTCTTAAATATTAGATCTTAGTATACCGTATAGAAATTTTAAAAGGTTTGTTGGAATAAAACATGTTTTATTTTTTTACAACTTTATTAATTATTTAAATTTAACTTATAATTAAATAGAAAACAAACTTTAATATAAATTAAATATATATTAATACAATTGTAAAGAAAAATAATTATTTTAATATTATCTGTGTTGGTTGATATTTCTCTCAAACGTGGATACTATATTTTTTCTTTTTTCTAAGATTGTCAGAGCAAAAAAAAAAAAAAATCTTTTGATTAATATAAAATAATACTTTTTCTTTGTTTCCGGATCCCCGTCTACCCCCGTCGCCAATCAACACGTCGCAGGTCATCTGAAAATAATAAAACATGCCGCAGCAGATAGAAAATGTCATCTACTGTATATTGTAAGTAAAGAGAAAAAGAATTAAAATACTAATTTGCATTTGTTATTAGTAAAATAATCTAGATAAAGGACTTCTATCTATTTTATAAATGTCATGGGTTCTTATACTGTACTATTAAGATTGCATGTATAACTATTTTGTATAAAAAAAATATGTATCAACCCTCAATCCCTAGTTAGATAATAAAATATACTATTTTTCTTTTCAAGGTTTCATCAAGCTGACAAAATAAGGACGAGAGAATGGGTAAGGCAAGTAACATAATCTACCCTTAATAATATATTATTAGTAGGCTATTTAATGATCTCAAGTTTCGTTTCTTATATTAAAGGGTGAATTTTAATTGAAATGAAAATTTTTATTAGTAGCTTAATTTAAATTTATTTAAAGTAATAGAAATATTTATTTCAATATTCTTCTAATAATAAAAAAAAACTAATCTTGAGATTATTAATATTCTTTAATAAAAATAGTCTACTAATAATATATAGTATCAGTAAATATTTAAATAAGGTTTAATTAATATTCTCATATTAAAATAATAATTGAAATTATTAATATTCTTGAATATAAATAATATTTATATACTAGTGATGGGTAATAGAAAAGAAAATAAAATCATTAAAGTCATGATTTCAGGTATATAATAGTCTTTATTAATAAGTCATTATATAGTAATCTACTATGAACGCAGACGATGTGATCAGTGAGCTGTCCACCCCCATCCCCGACCACCAACCCATGCGCGCAATTGACTTATATAGCCTTCCAGTCCCCACTCTCTGGCCCCTGGCGCATGCGCAGAGAGCAGATGTCGACAAGAGGCGACGGCGGCGGCCGCCTGCCCCCTCCATGCCTGCATGCAGGCATGGAAGGAGGCAACTAAGCGGGTTGCCGGCTCTCTGCGCGCCAGGGGCGCTAAAGAGAATATATTTATTTATATATTTAATAAATATATAAAGTCTTTAGCACTTATTCTGGTTTAAATTCCCTTGGATGAACCAAGGCAATGAGACTTGGATGTTCTTGGTCAGGCTTAAACCCTAAGCCCCCTCACCACGACAAGGTGACATCCTCGAGGGGGAAATTATAATAATTAAAAAGGAAATAAATAAATGTTATTTATTTTATTAATAATCATTTTTTTATTCCATAATAATATACTTACCAATATTGTTTGAATTATTTTTCTGAAATAAAAATTTTTTATTTTAAAATGTATTTTTTTCAAAAAAATAAAAATGATTAATGAATTATTTATTTTAATTAATAAAAAATGTAATTTTAAATGAAAATTTACTTATGTATTATAATTAATTTATGCATTTAATTTTAATAAAAAAAAATAAATAAAATACTCACATGGAATTTTTATTTCTTCCCCCAGAGAGATGATAGTCTTCTAAATCATTAAGCATTAATATAATTAAATCTTTCGCTCAATGAATGAATGTGATATCCTTGAATCCTTGAAATCTTGCCTTAAACAAACATCCATATCCTCTGAGCTTGAACGTATCTGAAAACAAATAATTTTAAAAAAATTTATTTAAATGAAAATTAATTATTATTATACTCAGAAATTCGCAGTGACTTTGCAGCCAGGAGATTAAATAAAAAAAATCTTTTATTTAATTTTTATTCGCCGACGTGATTGGCGACCGAAACGTCGGCGAATAAAAATTAAATAAAAGATTTTTTTATTTAATCTCCTGGCTGCAAAGTCACTGCGAATTCCTGAGTAAATCTTCACAGCCATAAAACATCAATTTATCGATTATTATTATAAATCTGGTGTGACTGGTCGCACAGCACACAACTTTCGATTACCGAAAGCAATATGTTCTGTGCGTACCAGATTTTTTGTGTCGACAAATATATATAGGTCAATAAGCCTACATGTTTAATATTAATTTTTTACATATTAATAATAAAAATAAATTAATTACACTATTTGGCAAAATGAAATTTTTTTTCGTGCCCCGAGATAATTTTTTCTTTCTGATTCTTAAGTAAAATGACCTCCGTAAGATTTAAACTTTCGACCGTTGGTTCTCGTTGAAACATTTTGTAAATTAAAATTAAATATACCAATTAAACACTAGGTTATTTGTTTCAAAGGTTTTATTAATTAAAAATTAACATTTGATACGTATTTCGACAATTCCTTGTCATCATCAGAAGTGAATTCTTCTCATTCTGAATCATATCAAGTGTTAATTTTTAATTAATAAACCCTTTGAAACAAATAACCTAGTGTTTAATTTGTATATTTAATTTTAATGAGCTCCGTTTTCCTCCACCCCTTTTCGTTAATTTTAGGGCCATGAATTAAATTTGGAGGGATGAAAAATAATAATTTGGCCTTAAGATTTCTTCAGAAGGTCTAGAGAGGTGAAAAGTTCAAAAACTCGAACATTTGGATCCGAGGGGGAATGTGGGGGAGGATTTTGTTTTTTGAGGATTTTGTTCCTTAAATTGCAAAAAAATCATTAAAAATGATCGATTATTTCTGTAATTTTCGCAGTTTTTTCACTGCTTTTCTACATATTCCTGCTAACAGACCCACCTCACTCTTCCTTAAACATCCCTCAACAAAATAAAACATAAAGGATAAAGAAGGTGAAGCGTAAGCGATTCTGAAGCCCTCGCAAGAAGATGGAAGATTCACAGCTCCACGCTGTCCAGTCGCTCGAATTGGCTATAACTTTCTATTTTTGGCTGATCTTTGAGAATTTAAAGTTATATATCTTCTAAGTCCTTCAATATTTTCATATTTTATCTAAAGAGGTAGAAATTAGTCCTTGTCAAATTTTGAAAAAAAAAAAAATGTATGATTTTTTAGGGGAATCTGTTAGCTGGAATATGTAGAAAATCAGTGAAAAAATTGCGAAAATAACAGAAATAATCTATCATTTTTATTGATTTTTTTGCAATTTAAGGGACAAAATCTCCCTCACATCCCCTCTTGGATCCAAATGTTCAATAGAAATGATCAAATATTTCTGTTATTTTCGCAATTTTCTGACAAGGACTAATTTCTACCCCTTTAGATATATATAGAGCGAGTTTAGTCTACGGCTGTCGCCGTCTCTCGCATCCTCGTCTCCAAGCTTCTCGGTTCTTCCAATCGTCATCTTGAAGTCCTCTGGCATACATGATCTCAGAGATGATTTGTCTCCACGTTCTTGCCGGTCGGCCTTTTATTTTTCTCCAAGGAGAAACCCAACAAAGCACTCTTTTCGGCCATCTCTCTCCAGGCATTCTATTGAGGTGGCCGAACCAGTTGTCTCTCTTCGATGGTGTCGATGATGGCTCCCATTTGCTGCCTTATCACCTCGTTCCGGATGTGCTGGAGTCTCGATATTCCGCAGCTGCTGCCTTGCAGGAGGACGTTGGATCGTCGAAGGCTATGGGAAGAAAACCTTATACAAATTGACTGGTCCTCCAGGTTGGGAGTTGAGTCAGTGGACTTGCACTCCAATACTCGTAAAATGAAAAATCAGCAAAAAATCCTACACAAGCCCTTTAGATAAAATATAAAAATATTGAAGGACATAGAAGAATCTGTATCCCCCCTTGGATCCAAATGTTCGTGTTTTTGAACTTTTCACCTCTTCAGAAGAAATATTAAAGCCAAAATATTCTTTTTCATGCCTCAAAATTTAATTTATGAACCCAAAATTAAGAGAAAAGGGGTGGAAATAAGTGGGGGCTTTTCCCCCGGAAACAGTACGTGGTGGGGGAAAACGGAGGTGATATTTGAATTCAGGAGGTCATTTTACTTTAGAATCTGAAGGAATTCTCTTTCATGCCGAGTAGTGTTATTCAAATGAATTCGATTTTAGGATGATGACCTTATAAATTTGAACTCAGCGTGTCGCAGTTACCCCATCATTTATTATTGGTCCGTAAGTTATTTCATTAAAATTAAACGAGAATTTAATTTAAATATTTAAGCTTAAGTGTTTTTTAGGTCTACTGTTTGCATATTTTCATTTTCGATATGTATCCTAATAAATATATATATATAAAATTATTTCATGTTCCATGAGTATTATAACATTATATAATAGGCTTTTTCCTTATTATTAAAATTTTTATTTTTAAATATATGCTGAATATAAATTTATTTAAGAAAGTATACTTCTAATTCCTGATAATGACGAGAATCGAACCTGAAAATTTGCAAACTGTTGACCTAAAAAAAACCTTAATAAATATTTAAATTAAACTCTTGTTTAAAACTTACGGTCCAACAATAAATGTTTGAATAATTGCTCTTTATATGAGCCCGTTAAAGCACAAGTGGTGTAACTCCACTTTTTTACGTCGCGGGTTCGGACCCAGGCAGTCCGATGATTTTATTTAAGCCATTTGGATACCAGATGGCTTAAATAGAAATGCCTGAACCTACAATTTATATATTACTTACAACAGTTATCGTAAAAAGTCTTAAATGGCCTAAGTTGCCGAAAAGACTGTGTGAATGTGTGTGTGAGTGTGAATGAGAAAAAAAGTGTGAATGTTTAAAAAAAAAAAAAAAAAAAAAAAAAAACTCCACTTTTTTATATTTTTGAGTTAGGCTTGATAGCGTGTAGAGAAAAATTTGTTCTGTTTAATTCACTAATTGTGTATATCCTAGTCCTGTTACTGGAATTTAATAAATAAAATATTAAAAAGTGCAATGTTGATTTTTATATAAGCATTCTAGTTAACCCTTCTATATCTCAAAACAAGGGAAACTGGACTTACACCATTTGTGCTTTAACAGGCTCATATATTATTACATTACATAAAAAAATCAAGGGTGATATGCAAATTTTACTTACTAATTAATATGTTGGCTTTTCTTAATATCTCTCTCTTCTCTTTGCGAAAAGGCGTTTGGATGGTCATTTTCCTGAAGCCCCTCCATTAGATAAAACATCGTGCACTGATGTATTGACATCGACGTTCTGAAAACAAATGATGCAAAATAAATATTATTTAACCGCTAATAAAAGAACTAAATAAAGTTAATAAGCATAATTTAAATTAGAAGAACGATGTGAGCGTTGCAAATTTGCATATATTAAATTTAATTATAATATTTACTAAATTGAACATTCGCCAAAATGCCTCTATTAAGTCAGTTTACAAGAAGGCATGACATGGTGCAACGCGCATGGTTCATGTGGACACTTGCGTTAACAAGTTATTCGGGCACATGAACAAGTTAGAGAAAATAATTAAATTAAATAGAAATATAAAGATACAAAGATAAGATTTTCTGATTTCTTAAATGTTTTTCAACTATTAGAATATTTTTGAATCCAAACAGCAACGAAATGAATAGACTAATAAATATATAAATACCATTTAAATTAATTTGTATAAAGATGTGTTTAATAATCAATCAATAAAGAGTTAAGGTGAATTAATTACTCCATTCCAAAGAAAAAAAAACAGCACTTGGGTCAATTAATTTAAGTGGATAATAAATGATGAATAGTGAATAATAAAACAACAGAGTGTAGAAAAATATCTTTATCTTTTGAGATGTCCTTTGGGCGAAATCGATCGCCAAAAGAATAAATTAAAGATATTTTTCTACACTCTGTTGTTTTATTATTCACTATTCATCACTTAACACAACAGAAAAATGGAGTATTACATCAAACATAATAATAAATGAATCTATTGATATATATATAAGAGGTGTTATGGTGGCATGATTGCCATATTGACATAAATGTTTTGAATTCTAGAGACGTAAAAGTAGGACCATTATCACTCACTAAGGTAATTGGTAAGCCATAACGAGAAAAGCTCTTAACACAGAAATAGTTTTTGTCGCCGTAATATTTGGCATAATATAAATTTCAGGCCATTTGGAAAATGCATCCACTAATAAAAGAAAAACATTTGCCCATAAATGGACCAGCAAAGTCAACATGGACCCGATGCCAAGGTCCTTTAGGAGTTTCCCATACATGAGAAATAATTTTATTAGGCATCTTCGTCGCCACTGTTATATTTGATAAGAAATAACTTATTCGAAATTCGATTTTAATTTTTTTTTTATTCACAGGGAAAAAAAGTATAATAAACAAAAAAAAACATTTATGTCAATATGGCAACCATGCCACCAAACCACCACCATAAGAGGTATAATTGTAAGCTTACCTAATGACAATAACAAAGGATAGATTTCTTGAGCTGCTCCATCCCAGCCACCTCTCGGCAGATCTCGGATTAACCAAGCATTTCGGTGACTTTGATGATTTGCGAAAAGCTGTAGTCGAAACCGAAAGTTCAGATCCGTAATTGGCAGCTTATCCGGCTTAGCTACTTGCTTCCTCGACAATCAGAGAGAAACTGGTTGTAATCAGGATATAATTCTGTAATAAGAGGAAAAATATAATTAATTTGAGATAATAGAAATAATTACAAATAAAATATATACATAGATGATGAATGGATGGATCAGTTTGGACTCACAATCAGTTAAATTTTATTTTTAACGACAGTATGTATTTTGGAGGACATTCTAAACAAAAAAAATGTAATTATTAAAATTCAAATTTTCAAATATGATAATATTGGGCAAAAAAATTATTTTTCAAACAAAGCTCTACCTAGTTAATATGCAAATATTAAATTTAGGGAATTAATATTAATCATATTGAAAGGGATATATAGTTATAATTTTATTATTTCATTAAATTAGATCTATATCCTTATTTTAGTTAAATGTTACGCCGAATTGACGAAATGTCTATTTAATGAAATCGGCAAAATTTTGCCATTTTATTATTTCACGAAAAAAAGCAGACATTTGCTTTTTCGTGTCTTTCATTTCTCGATATTTAGCACCTAAAAAAACTGAAAACTTGTATTAATATAAGGTTGAGATTAGTATAATTAATAAAATAAAGTAAATGGGACAATCTGTATAAGAGATATGCCTAAATGATTATTGACGCAGACCCTAAACTATAAAATCTAGAAAGTTATAATTTGGCATGCTAATTACTTTTATTACATAGCAGTGGCTTAAAAAATGAAATGTTAATTTCTAAAAGCTTAAAAAATTTTAATTTTTTTATTGAGCTTAAAAACTGTGCAAAAAATCGAAAAAAATAAGTTGTGTTTCTCTCATTAGGCGCGATGAACCACAGCAAAAATGAAAAATAAAATTTTTTGGCCTTTTAATATATATATATATATCAATAGTCTCTGGATTTTTAGGTATTTTCACGTCTATCATCATGTTTAAAAAATTATTACTTTAAAACTTTATTTGAATATATGAAATATATTGAATTAGAAATGTTTTGTTTCAATGATTTACTACAAACAATAATTTAAATTTAAATTAGCGACTTTATACAACCAGCTCGCGAAAAAAAATTTCATCTTTGTCAATCAATTTATCATATTAATGTTGTAATTAGTTCGAATTCTTATTTGAAATTGTCTATTAAAAATGTTTTAAAGAAAAATAAATTCGTGTGGGGTTTTCATATTTTCGTGTCTGTCTATCAATTTGTTAAGCCTTACCTTATTTAATGATATTTGATTACTTAGTATTTTCTTTAAACAGCTGATGTCTGTCTCTTTTCTCTTATTTTTTCTTTTGAAGAATCCATTTCCTTTTCCTTATATACATCTTAAGAAATAAAAAGCGCGAAATTATATGATGTATATATATTATATATATATATTTTTGGATGGATGTGTTTCTCACTCGTAGCTCCAAGCATCTCAGTAGAAAAGAAATTCTTTGGTTCAAATCACATCTAAAATTAAAAATAAAACAAAATTATTAACTTAAATATAAAATACTTTTAAATAATCAGTGATATAAGTTCAATTAAAAAAAAAAAAAAAAAAAAGGTATGGCCAATTTTTATAATTTGTATATTGAATTTAAATTGAAAAGATCTTAACAATTTGACATCATTTTCGTTATGATCGGCACTCGAAACGTCGACAAAAAATAGACTTTTATTTTATTTTTCGCCTTGGCTGCCCATATGACACTTTTTCATATAAAAATATAAAATTGACATACAAATTTTGATTTTTCTAAGGAATTGAGTCAATTCGACATACGAGATACACAAGATTACTAATCTTAAAATAATCTTAAAATATAAAATGAAAGAGTGTGTGGATGCAGTCCAATAATTAAGTCCAAATATTAAGAATAACACAATCTCTTAGTTTATTTCTTGGACAGGTTTAACAATTTATTTTTTAAAATTTTAATAATTTTTTTATTATATATACATACCATCACTGCCCCACTGTTGAGTTGGGCCGAAACAGTAATGCATCTCTCAAGAACTAATAAATTATTAAAAATTTTAATAATTTTTTGATTATATATACATCATACCAACCGTTAAACCTGTCCAAGAAATAAACTACCAGATAGTGTTATTCTTAATATTAATAATGAATCTATGGATATATATATAAAAGAGGAAAAAAAATTAATATAATTGTAGGTTTACCTAATGGCAATTACAGATAGATTTCTTGAGCTTCCAATCCTCCTTGCCAACACCTCTCAAGCACTTAGAAGAGACTGTTTATTTATTCTCGGCAAGCTGGAGTCGAAACCGAGTTAAAACTTCAGATCCATAATCGGGAGCTTATCCGGCTTAGCCACTTGCCTCCTCGACAATTATAGAGAATATTTATTCAAACTGGATGATGACAAATTGAAATTAGGATAGAATCTGTAATCTGTAATAATAGAAAAAATATAATTAATTTGAGAGAATATAAATGATTATTTATAATATTAAATATGAAAGAGGTTTCATTTGTAAAAATTAATTATTAACAAGAAACTAAGTATACTGGGACGTTTAAATTAAGATTATGGAGAAAAGACAACCAGCGATTGCTTTCCAAGTTAAAATAATTTAGATATAAGATTAAGGGGACTATAGATATCAGTTGATAGAGGAGTTGGCAGCCAATTTTAGATCCTCTATATTAAAGAAAAATTCTCAATAAAGCCTAGCTAGAATAAAGCTGAAACGTATCCAAAATTGAGAGTTTTTCTTTAATATAGAGGCTCTAAAATTGGCTGCCAACTCCTCTGTCCTATATCAAGTTAAAATAATTTATTGGCAAATATTTAAGAATGCCTAACGAAATATCCTCAGTGCATCAAATTATACGATTGTGAAGTGTTTTTATAAATTAAGATAATATAAAAAGACATGAGAAGGCATTACATATATGGAAGGGATAACATTTGATGAGCAAATGAGAGAAAAATAGTATTTATTGATATATATATATATATATATATATATATATATATATATATATGATGTCAATGATTGTTTTTTTAGTTCATTTTCGGAGAAAGTAACGCAGTTTAGTCCATGTAAAATTCAAAGAAAAAGTTAAATTAATGTTACTTTTAAGCATCAAACCCCAAGAAAGTGTTTAAAGAGAAATGAAGAAAAAAAAAAAAAAATTTTAAATATATAAAGAGCTAGTAAATAGGTTGATATTAAAGCTTTTGATTCATATTCACTATTTAATTTAATTTAATATTTTATCACCATCAATTAACACTATATATTCAGAATTATATGAACTATTTTAAATGGGAAATAAATTTGATGATAATTATTTGAAATTAAAAAGTGAATAGAATTGAATTTAAATAATTTGAAGGAAATTTAAAAATATTTATAGAGCTGTAGAAAAGGGTGAATGTATTAATAAAGAATTATATATAATATTAATAATTTGATGATTTATAAATAGTTAATAAGTGAAAATAAAAATTGACAGAGTGAATGATAGGTTAACCTGTTAAATCATGATTTGTGAATATTTCTATTATTTTATCTAATGAATTTATTTAAAATATTAATAGTAAAGGAGTGAAATAATTATTTACTGACCTTAAAAATAAGTAATAAACAGATGTGATTAAATAAATCAATTCAATGCTGTATTTTTATCATTTTATAGGCGGTTTCAATGGACATGAGACGTCGTCAACCTGCACTGGACCAACCTAGTCAAAGGAATATTTAAATAAAAATTTTAACAATTTTAGAATCACTTCAATATTATCTTAAATATTTTTTATTAATTTTTAAAAAATAAAGGATATATTTCGGAATTTATTGAAAAATAAAAAATATTAATTTGGAATCTAATTCGATCATGGAGGTTGCCACCCAGATTTAAATGAATCATACAGAATACATTTGCTTTCTTATATTAATTATATAATTATATTAATTTTTTGGTCAGGGAAAGTTAGTGTAATCGTTATAAAAATCGAAATTGAACTTAAGTATAGTTCTTGGAATGTCTGTGTGTATGTCTGTGGTAATTTTTTTCGCCAACGAAAAAATGAAAAAGTACATCAGTAAAGTATTAGTACTCTTTGGTCAACTTCGATTAAAAGCTTCGTGTCCCGACCCAGAGAAGTACCTTACTTAAATATAAAATTTCAATCTCCAACCAAGCTCTTTTTGTTCTTGGGATATTTTGTTCACAGGCACCAAGGGGGGGGGGGTAAAGGGGGTAACGACTAACAGAACAAAACAATTTCATTCTTCCTTTGTCCCCATGACCTCCCGTGATTGGAACAAGCTCCCTGCGTCTATCTTCCCCAAAACCTACAATCTTCAGACTTTCAAGTCTAACCTCAACAGGCATCTTCTCAGTTCCCGCAGTTGAGTTTCCCCTTTATGCTTCTCCTTTTGTTTTTATTTTCTTCCTGGCTGCATGTGACTATTGGTCATTATAGGTCTTCGGACCTTATGCACCCATTCAAAAAAAAAAAAAAAATTACCCCCCCCCCCGAGATTTGAAAAAATTTTTGATACTGCGAACAGAACATGGAAAATTTTTGGTCCCGCGGGGGAAAAATTTTGGTTCCGCGTACGGCACATGAAAAAATTTTTGGTTCCGCAGGCGGAAAAAAATTTTGGGTCTCTAAAAAAAGGTAAAACATTTTTCCGGATGGGAAAAATTTTTGGTTCCGCGAACGGAACATGGAAAAAAATTTGGTTCCGCGAACGGCACATGGGAAAATTTTTGGTTTCAAAAAAAAAGGTAAAATATTTTTCCAGATGGGAAAGGAAAAATTTTTGGTTCCGCGAACGGCACATGAAAAAATTTTTGGTTCCGCGAAAAACAAAATTTTTCGTAGAAAAACTTTTGAGAACAGGCCCCTCCCCCCGAAAAAATTTCTATATACGCCCCTGGTGCTGTGCGACGAGTCACACCAGATTCCCCCCGAGAACACCTCTGGATCCGCCCTTGACAGGCACACACACAGACAGACCATGTCGCGAAAACCTCTTTTTTGGATTCAGGGGATCTCAAAAGTGTATATTAGGGTGGCCTTTTGAAATCAATTTTTGAATTTCCTTATTTTACGCTGCTCAAAAGTTTCCTTTACAAAAAAGAATAAGATGTGCAAAGTTTGCCATCGATCCGAAAATTCTTTCCCGAGGCTCAAAGCCCTTGAAGTTGACAAAAAATCAATTTTTTGCTCAAATTTTCGATATTTTCTATTATAATATCCTAACGAAAAATCAAATGGAGTTTTCAATAGTACACCAGAAAGGAAATCTATGAATCTATATATATATATATTACACATATATATAGGTAAGAGAAAGTAAAAATAAGTTAATTAAAAAATATTAAATGCATATTTATTCTACTAATAGGCATTTTTTTTTTAAATAATTTTTGTTCGTTATATGTGATGCGTAATCAATGATTCATTTTCACGCTTAATTCACGAGGATAATGTAATTTAATAATTGATAATGCAGATCGTGTCACCCATCATCCGAGGTCCATCGGTGGTTATTTGACCTGTGGTTAGTGGCGTGGTCAGAATTTTATTCATGTGGGGGGAGAGGGGGGGGAACGTCTCTTGTATAAGATAAGGCACGTTATTTTTGGAAATGTTTTAAAAGGGTTTTATTAAAAATCATTGATTTGCATCAATCTTATTTTTATCAAGATTTTATTTTTTTTACCCAAAAGTTAGTCAAGGGGCCAGGGGCGTATATAGAAATTTTTTTTCGGGGGGGGGGCCCGAACTCAAAAATTTTTCTGCTCAAAATTTTTTTTTAAGAAACTATATTTTTTTTCACACGAAATTTTTTGCAGAACATTTTTTCTATTGCGGAACCAAAGTTGTCCATCCTGCGGAAAAATTTGTTGCGCTGATGTCTGTATATCCCTATATATTTATATGTGTTTGGGAAATTTCGGGGGGGGGGGGCCGGGCCCCCTCGGCCCCCCTTATATACGCCCCTGCAAGGGGCATATTCTAAGTAAAACTGCGTTGAAGACTTAAAAAAAGGAGCCTATAGCTTAAATACAAGATGTCGCAAATTTGTTTATCTATAAAATAGATAATAGTTTTTACTTTCTCTTACCTATATGTATATGTTAATATAGCAGTATATATACATATCTCAGTAGAAAAGTAGAAAAGTGTCTAACTCCACTTTTTTTCGAAAATCATTTTTTTGTATTTTCTGTTGAAAGATATCATTCTCCCTATGTCCTGAACTGGGTAAAAGCGTAATTCAAATTTTTCAGTTCGAAAAGTTGCAGCATGTAAAGTGTTTAACAGTCTAACACTCTAATAATGACAATGAAATGTTTTTTGGCTCTCCTGAAAAATAAACAAAAATAGAGTTAGGCACTTTGCTAATTAGAACGTCGATATATATATATATATAGAGGAAGTATTGGAATCATGTCAAAAATTCTATCTCGAGATTTTGATGGATATACACGTTTTGAGGTCCCCTGAATCAAAAAACTGGTTTTTCGCGACATGGTCTGTCTGTGTGTCTGGGCTCAATTTAAACAGAACTGTCTCAAGTACTTTTCAAAAGTACTTAAGTATTAAGTCCATACACTCTTGAGATATTTTGTTCATAAACATACAAACAGATAATGTTGCGAAAACGACTTTTTTGGACTCAGGGGACCTCAAAACGTGTCCGTCAAAATCTCTAATCAAATCGAATTTTTGACATGAATTTTTTCTCCCTAAAAAATAATTAATTAAAGATTTTTTTCAAAATAAAAAAGGTAAGATTTGAAAAAATCCCAATGGATTCTGAGTTAATTATAAAAATTTTATAAGTCAACGTTAGCGTATAAGTCTAATTAATAAGTGCTAATGCTCAAGTGTTGACTTCCTTCTCGAATTAGTAATTAATTAATACCGGAAATATAAATTTCTTAAAGTTTAGTGTATGTATCTTTCGAGAAAAATATAGGCCTATATCACCAATTCCAGAAAAAGGAAAATGGTTCCCTAAAATAAATTCGCAGGTGCACTGTTTGATGGAGAAAGAGGAAAAAGCCCAGTTTTATTTATATAATACTGGTCACAAAGCCCGCCTTCAGCTGCGCCCCCTGCACCCTCCTTGCTCCAGCGAGCAATTGCCAGCCATATATGTAGAGAGAAAGTATTGGATTCATGTCAAAAATTAGATGTCGAGATTTTGATGGATATACACGTTTTGAGGTCCCCTGAATCCAAAAAAGTGGTTTTCGCGACATGGTCTGTCTATCTGTGTTCACTTTTAAGCATTAAGGAATTGAGCTATGAGGCTGAAATTTTATATATAAGTTAAACACCCCCGGGACCGGAAAAATAAGCTTTTAATCAAAATCGGCCAAAGAGTACTAGTACTTTTACTGATGTACTTTTTCAGTTTTTTTCGATTTTCTCAAAATTCGCTCTAACGATTTTGATTAAAATTCAAAAATCAATTATTTTTTAGATGCTCTTTCAAATGTATATTCTCGTTTTGCCCTCAAAATTGTTTGAAGCACACTTTACTCTTGTGCTTCATAGGAAAGATAGGAGAAATGGTTGCCATGGTTACAAAATATAAATATTTTCCCATACTTATAAATTTTACATCTGACAAATGAATTCAAATATTACCTACTGCCGGGAACTAAATACATGTCGACATAAAAAATCTGGTGTGACAAGCACAGTACACAACTTTCGATTACCGAAGGTAAGAGAAAGTTGTGTGCTGTGCGCCAGTCACACCAGATTTTTTTGTTACATTGCAAATATTAAGAAAGGACCTTGGACGTCTCGACCACGGGCAGGGTAAAATGGTAATAGTGACAAATAATATTTTTC
This sequence comes from Euborellia annulipes, assembly GCA_023213315.1. Taxonomy (NCBI): domain Eukaryota; kingdom Metazoa; phylum Arthropoda; class Insecta; order Dermaptera; family Anisolabididae; genus Euborellia; species Euborellia annulipes. The sequence continues at coordinate 5,290 of JAKCPI010017613.1, read as the reverse complement.
CTGTCCACAGGGAGAGGGGGGGGGGCTCCCTTCCCTGAGACCGCTAATGAAATATAACTTTAAATGATAAGCGCCTGAGGTAAAATATAACTATTTTTTAAAATATCAATATATAACAAAGGTAATTTTTTATTCTGTTATTTTTTTTCTTTTCAAGTTGTTCTTCTTTTAAAATAGATATTTTTAAAAAATTAAATTTTTCACGTTGAATTATTTACATTCCTTTATATAAATAACAAAATAAAAGTGAAATTAACATTTAATTTAAATACAAATAGATTTCCCCTTTGTCAACCGCTTCACTTTTCTAGGATTCATTTTGCTGCATCATCAAAGACAGGAATTAGACAGGAATTTATATATCTAATATCATTTATTCTTGCAATGCTTTTCGAGTTGGTTGGTTTTCACGTAGCGCTGCTGCTTCTAGCAGCCTACGCTAAACCCCTTTTCAGTATTATACCAAATTTTTTATTTTTATGTATATGAATATGGTTACCAGCTTTATAATGATTCCGTTTTTTTTGTACAGGCCAGTAAATAATAAAAATTTAAGGTAAGTGTGAAATGTTTTATTTATTTAAGTTTTTGGTTTAAGGTGCGCGTCTCGAAAAACGGTTAGAACACCGAGTTACTCGAGGCGGCAAGAGATGGCGTTAGTTTTTCCCATAGAGAAACAAGGGATTTATTTCATTTCATTTGAAAGATTCCAGCTAATTAATTAAGGGTAGAAAATTAATTATTTTTTAACACAATGATTACTAATTTAATTATCTACAACTTATAGAGCTCCTTTTTTTAAAATATCTTTTATTTAATGCGATTAATCTAAAAAAAAAATTTATTTTTTAGAAAATCAAAAAAAGGGCTTCTATAAGTTGTAGATATTTTAAATAGCTTTAGTTTAAAAAAAATTTGAGGTCGATAGCTTCAAAATTGTGGCCGCTGGAAAGTCCCAAAATTAGCACGCCGAGACGCGCACCTTAATTGAAAGAGCCCCAGTACGATTCTCTCTCCCTCTCCAGTAATGACAAATCTGACACCTGGTTACTCTGAAGGGGGATAATACTGAGATGAGTTCCCCTTTCCTTCCTCAGGAGTTGGCATCTCAAATAGTGTCGGATAATTTCTTTGCCAGTCGATTTGTTTTCAACTCAGGATTATAGGCGTAAATGCCCTCTCCCCAGTACGATTGTGTGGAGTAAAAATGACATGTCCGACACGAACGGGGGAAATCCTGGTTCGAGTTAAAGGTCTAATCAAACAGAAACCCTCTTGCAAATTCCTTAAACGATATATGTTACTGGTGCTTTTCAACTAACTAAAATTCTAAACTCTAATCGATTTGATGGTTGTTTATTTTGGTTACCAATCCTTAAAAAAATATAATAATTTCATGATATTTATAATATTAATTAATCATCAATGGGTTTTTTTTAAGTGAACGTTTTGATAACTTTCTTCAGGACAACTGTCAATGCATCAAGTCTTTAAGCATGGAGGTGTTATTTAAATTTTTCATTTAAATAATACAGGGGGGCCGGGGGGGGGGGGTGGGGGGGGGCGGATTAAAGAGAAAATAAAAAAAAAAAAAAATAAAAAAAAGTATAAAAATTTTGAATTTAAAATTTAAAGGAGAGGGGGGCAAAAAAAAATTTTCCCTCCCCAAAAAAACTCCTAGTTCCTGCCCTGCTCTGTATTATAATTTTCAAAATTCTGAAGAAGACCACGAAACGTGATCGTATCGTCGACTTAAAAAAGTAATTGCTCACAGTCATTTTTTTGTTTTTTTTTTTGTTTATAAATGAAATAGAAATAGACTCACCAGTTGAGAGGTCCCAGGGTTAAAATCAGGATCAAAGGGCAGTAGTCGGTTTTTCAGCGTGCTGATTGTAAGAGCGGAGAGAGCCCCAGGAGCAGTGAATCTGTAACAATAAAAACAGAACATATAAGCTAGTTGTTGTTTCTTGATGGCTGGATATTATATAATATGAGGATGTGGTAAATGGGCAGCCAAGGCGAAAAAATAAAATCAAAGTAAAGTCGAAGTTTCGAGTGCCGATCGCACTCTTCATCGGGACAAAAAATGATGTCAAATTGTCACGTTAGTTGACATGGCAATGTAGCAACTATTTCACCAATTTTTATTCTCTTAAAAAATTCTCTTTCACGTTTGAAGGTTATTTTTCGCTTTGGCTGCCCATATACCACATCCACATACAGAACATATAGTGGTATCATCAACTTTATTAGTATTATCTTGAGAGGGTCTAAACTCAGGTAGAGTATTAACTAGGTAGAGCCTTGTTTGAAAAGGTTGGAATTTTTTCAATCAATGCTCATATAGACTGTTCATTAGCCAGTCAATATATCGTTTAAGATAGCAAGTTTGCCAGATATGTTTGTGCTGAGATTGGGCAAAATTGCATCCCTGGAGTCGAACCAAGACCTCCACGCTTTTGCGGCGGGTGGACTACCCGCAGTCCACCCGCCGCGGTCTACCCGTAGTCCACCCGCAGCAAAAGCGTGGAGGTCCTGGTTCGACTCCAGAGGGTGCAATTTTGCCTAATTTTAAGCACAAACATATCTGGCAAACTTGCTATCAGCTATCAGGTAGACTATGTTGTGTCTTCTAAAATGTATCAGTATATTTTATAATTAATATTTTTTTTCTTTTTTTTTAGGGATACAGGGAAGATATGGGCCCTGCCTAAAATCCCGCTAGGGGTCAAGTACTATATAAGAGGAAGAGAGAATATAAAACGAAATAAACAGGGTGTTATGGTGATCAATCACCAAAGTGCATTTGATGCTACATGTAAGTATACTATAATCCATGTGATTAAATTTATAATTAAATTCAGTTCTTATGAGGAACTAGTTATCTGTAAATTCTTCAAAAATTCCAAAAGCAGCCACATTATATGTAAAATTATCTAGTATAAAAAAAAAGAAGTAGGGAAAAAAGGGGGTAAAAAAAATTTTGGCCTCCTTTAAAAAAAACAATTCATCTTTCAATTACTATAATTTTATTGATAAATAGCGTTTTGGTGCTCTTTTTTGGTGGTCTTTTTTTCTCTAGATTTAATATTAAAAAGTTTTTTTTTTATTTTCAGCTTTTAGTGCGATTGTTGGTGAGGTTGGTAGAACGACGATAGTAGGGCGGTCCTCTCTTAAATATCTCGGTCCTTGGGGCGTCATCGCCTACTTAAGTGATGGGTTATTCATTGATCGTAATAGCAAAGAGACGATGAATAAAATCAGAGAACGTATGGTAAAAGTTCATAAGACCAAATCGAAGGTGCTCTTCTTTCCCGAGGGGACACGCAACGATAATGGCTCTTTGTTACCATTTAAAGCTGGAGCTTTCAAGATCGCCATTGAGAATAATCTTCCAATTATGCCGATTGTTATCTCGCCGTATTATTTCATCAACCACAAGAAGAAGATCTTCGATAGTGGTAAGCTATCTTAGTTTTTTCAAGGAAACTAATTTCGAAATTTTTAACTTTATCGATGAACTGAAAAAAATATTAAAATTTACTAAATCTTTTCTCTAATAATAAATTTATAAATTAATAGCAGTATTTCATTTTAGGCAAAGTGATATTTCAAATCCTGCCCGAAATTTCAACCGAAGGACTTACGGTGGATGATATTGACACTTTGAAGGATAGAACACGGGATGTCATGTTGAAGACATTTGAGTCGCTCAAAAGGGAAGTAGAAAGTGAAGAATTCAGACAAGATTCTATATCCAATTCCTTCTGGGGGAAAATTTCTGATTATTTCATTAATCTTAACGGACTTTAATGAATTTCTGAATGTACATATCAATCTCAAAAACAATAAATAAAATTGTAAATGAAAGTGATGTTTCATTCCAAAAATACTCTTTCTCAAAAAAACTCAACAGATAGGAAGATAGAAAAGTAAATCCTCATTTTATCTCTCAATACTCCAATGTTTTGCAAATACTTCGGTATCTTCGCTGGGACCATCTTCAGTGCATAGCCTAAATGAAATTTGAAGAGAAGTTGACAAAAAATAAATAAAAACAATCAGAAAAGGGTGTGAGCATGAGTCAAGAGAATAGTTTCTGGAAAGGTATCGAAATATTTACAAAAGCGAGGGAACGGAGTTATTTTCTGTTTTATCTTCCAAGCTACGATATTCAGTTAACGCGATATAAGGACGCAAATGACATGTTTAAGTACAAATGAGATCGAATAGTCATTTCCCGTCTTTCTCTATATAAGAGATAAATTAATATAGGATGCAAAAACCGGACCAGGAGATGATAGAGCTTCCTTTCACTCCGCAAATAACAACAAAAATAAGTGCGTTGGCCTAATAATTTCGAATGCATAAGGAGGTCAATTTTTTGTCTACCTCATCCTCGATTTACTACTTATTATTAACTCATGCCAGGAAACAATTTTGATATGATGAGAATTCAAACACCAATAAATTAAACTTCCTTATATTATTAATTCGTAAATATTTAGTCATGGTTCTTCATCGGTGTAAAAAATAGAATTTGTTTCATATTAATTTGGTCAATTAAAAAAATTATTTATAAATCAGAAGCTTAATCCCCCCCCCCCTAATAGGTTCCCCCCCCTGGGCCCCCCCGACCCCCCCGGGGCCACTAATATATTATATTCGTAAGTAGTAGCATAGACTGCCTTAGGCGGACTTTGCCCTTAATTAGTTGGCATCGCCATTGATGAGCAAGTTTTTTTTTACCAATTTAGAATAAACACATACAGTTTTCTTCTTTATAAAAGGAGGTTGGCTACCCCTAATATGATTTAATGATAGCCTAAAACCATCCCCAGAAAATTCTCTATCAGGAATAAAAGTTTAGAAGCATACAGGGTCAAGCAAACAAAATTCCCATTTTTATATAAATTTATACTGTACAGATAAGAAAGAAAATGAGAGAAATTCAAGGCCACCGCGAGGGGGTGGCAAAATTGTTCACCGCACAAGAGCGCCTGGGCCAGGGGGCGCCAAAATTTATAGTACTTTAGTTTTTTTTTTTTTTTATTTAATGTTACTTAAATTTGACTCAAATTTTGAATACTATTATATAAAAGAGTATTTCACATATAATTTGCAGCGCTTTATGCAACACAACCCCATAAATGGGCGCCAAATTTCAATTTGTACAAAGGGCGCCTAATAACCACGCGTTTATTTAAATTTTTGAATATCTCAGAAATAATTTTTAAATTCGTCTTTCTGGCAAAAAAATATTACTGTGGTTATCGAACAGTTATCGCTA